>MKEJ01000982.1:0-14778 GCA_001753735.1 Embelia ribes
AGAATTTTGAAGAGAATTCTGGATGGGGATAAGAGCCATTGGATTGAATTAATCTCTACCATTAATTGTGGATGTGGAATAGTATAAATAGGAGTTGTGTGAATCATTTGTAACCAAAGCAAAAAAAGTTCAAGTATCAAGTTCTCTTGTTAAAACTCGTATCAATAAATATGTTCACTTAAAAATCCCATCGACATTCGCTCATAAGAGAAAGTAAAATTTGCTTCGCAAGTAATAATTTTTCTTTCGCAAACATAAATAATTACCTAGATTATAATATACAGTAAAAAGGAAAATATTATTAAAACATGAACAAATCTCCTAAAATTAGTTATTTGATATATAAATTATTATAAAAAGTATAGATATACATTAACTGCAAAGCAAGTGTTTCTCGGCTATTTTTAAATAGTACACACCTACAAAAGATCACTCTTCCAAGAATTATTAAAAGAAGCCGTTACCCTACTTGTGCGAAAAAGGGGGAAAAAAAGTGAAAAGTAAAAGGTTCATTCTTGCAATCCGAGAGAGAGATGGCGAACTATCACTATGTGTACAAGGATGTGGAAGGAGCGTCGACGCAGTGGGATGATATACAGCGCAAGCTTGGTAACCTGCCGGAGAAGCCGCCGGCGTTCAAGCCTCCGCCATTCACCCCCGCCGCCGACGAAGATTCCAAGCCCAGAGACAAATCATGGATTGATGGCAAATCGGAGGATCAGCTTGAAGATCTCGATGACGATCCCGATCTCGACGACGATCGCTTCCTCCATGAGTATAGGTACAATTTTCAATTTTTATTCTAGACTAGAAATTATGTTCATTTTCTAAATATATGGAATAGAATCTGAAGAGTTAAATTTGCTAGGAAAATGATTCCTAGGATTAGGATATGGTTATGCCCATAAAAATTTGTAGAGGGGCTAAAGGTCATACATTTTTTTAATGGGGCTGCTTAAACTGCATTAAAAAAAATGACAATAAGATATTATAAGTAGATTTTTTCAAACTATGGAAGGCTATAGCTCCTAGCAAATTCATTGGTCCGTCTGTGTTGACAATCATGTGTGTCAACATATTTTCTGTTAATTATATTTTTAGGGCAAAGATAAAAGCACAATATCTAGTAGTTTATGTACATGATATTTCATACATGATATCTCTCTGTCTCTGTGTGCGTGTATATATATAAATTAGATTTGAGCAATTCGTTAGATTAACAGGGGATAGGATTATGTAAATCGGAATTCGAAATTCGAAATTGTGTATTGTCAATTTGTTTTCCTAATGTGTTTCTTTACAAGATAAAATAATGTGTTTTGTAGCTTCACTTTCATTTCTATATTGGTTTGGAACACATGTTAAAGGGAAAATCTCATTGAATATGGATAAAAGCTGGAGAACTATTGGTGAGTGTAATTCTGGGTTTGATTGTTGAGTGTGTATTGCTAGGAAGAAGAGGTTGGAGGAGATGAGAGAAACGGCTAAGCTTCAAAGATATGGGTCCGTAGTTCCAATTTCTGGATCTGATTTTGTACGCGAGGTTTCTCAAGCTCCTCCTGATGTTTGGGTTGTCGTTATCTTATACAAGGATGGGTAATGATTATATCCTTTTCCATTGATTTCTTTTTCATTATGTTTGGTTGTTCTTTCTTCATGGCTAAATGTTTGTCGTCAATTTGGCGTTTCCGTTCTTCAATAGATACCCAGAATGTGGACTTCTCTTGCAATGTTTGGAAGAGCTAGCAAAAAGATATCCTGCAACAAAATTTGTGAAGATAATATCAACCGAATGCATTCCTAACTACCCGGATCGTAATCTTCCCACTTTGTTAGTTTATAATAATGGTGTTGTCAAGGCAAATTATGCAGGTATGCATAACTTTGGCCGCAGATGCACGCCTGAAGGTACTTATTCTGACAAATTCATAATTTTTTTGGAATGTTCAAGACTTCCAGTGGCAAATTCATAATTGCTCTTTCTGCATTCATCTTTTCTTGCACGTTTCTATATCCTTTGATGGTCCTTACTTTCCAGTTATCTAATCTGTGACGCTTGAGTTTCACGAACTTTTATGGTATGAACTTCTTGTGTTCTCTGTAAACAAGAATCTAGTTAAAAGAATTCCCTCAAAATCCAAAAAGTTATCACCTTATACAGATAATAGAACTGTATGTCACCAGCCTATCACGTGTAGAAAAAATTAAAAAATCCTACACCGCTAGAAGTGGTGAGGACTTGGATGCACACCTTTAACTTCCTGATTAGTGATTAGTGTAAACTATGTTTATGCTAAAAGTAGAGTAACAAAATCAGGAGGATGGTGCTGATAGAATTACATACATTATTCAACTAAATCCATATGTGAGCAACTTTGTCGTATAACAAACTTCCAATGCTTAGTTAGCCATCACTGTGCTGGCCGAGCTAGTCTATTGGTACTGACTTGATATCATGACCCATGAAGCCTTACCTGTAATTTAATCCAAATTGTAAGATCATAAATTATATGCATCAATCTACCATTGATTCTAGTCGAGGTCTTTGTTTGTTACCTTGATACCTCTCTTGAGTTCAAAACTAACCTTCAAACTTGAGATCTTCCATATTTCTCAACTTTCATGTCTTGTTCCATTGATGACCCCATGTTGGAATATATGAAACTTGTGATTCTCAGAACCATTTTTACTGTACTCGGCCACTCTGACCCTTTTTGTGATCGTGTAAATTGCTAGGTGTTGCTTTGGTTCTCTGCCAGTCTGATCCAGTTCTTAATGACGGGCAAGGTGGAGGTGACCCTTCTCAAAAAGCAGTTCTTGATGGTGTCAGGCAGACGCTCATAGAGAAGGTTGTGAGAGATCATGAGGATGATGATGGCGATGGTTCGTCTAGCGATTAAGTTCATCTGCTGAAACTAGTGCCCTTTTTCTCCGTGTGCTCTTTTTAGGTTTGGGTGTTTTATCTCAGTTTCTCATCACAGCAAAGGTGGAAGATTTGTGCTTACAAAAAAAAAGGTTGAAGTTGTGTTTTCTGTAGTGTTAGTAGTGGCCGTGTACGAGGGTCTTAATAGCTGATTCTTTGCTTCTGTTTTCTTTTGGCTGTTGAATTAACATGTTGATTTTGTGGAAGTTGGTCATGTACTGCTCGTTGAGGGAGAATTATTTGTAGCCTGTTTCACCGTGTTTATGAGATTTTAGAGCTCTCTGTACCTCTATAGATTTGCATGATCATTTGTATTTTATCATCCAGTTCCCCTGGATGCTATCTCCATTTTATTTCTTTTCCCATTTCTTTCTGTAAAAGAATTTGTAATCTGACATAAATTTAGAAATAGTAGTATGGGAAGAAGCAAATGGCTTAGACTATTATCGTTTCTCAATTTGTGAGTTAACCTCGAAGTGAATGGGTAGTTTTACGCTTTGATCTAAATTAGATTTCTGTACGGGCCAAGAGACAACTTGTCTTTCTATTTCAAAATCACCGTCGCCAACTCCTTGATTCTTTATAGTCAACAGCTTTGATCTCCGGTTTCCTTAGTTATTGCGAAAAATACACTGAGAACAAGTTCACATTAGATGAAATGGTAAAAAGTAACATATCAAACATTGAGAAATCTCATCAAATAAAATATAGAATGATATTCCTGTAATTCAACAATTGGAAAATGCAACTCATCCCAGAGCCTAGCCGTCTACTTCATTATTTTCAGTTCCATCAGTCCCCAAAAACCTTGCTTCTCAGTGATACAGAAAACTAAATAGAATCTTAATAACAGCATGACCTGTGGACCTCGGCAAGATTAAAACCCTTGAAGAACAATTTTCATAACAATGGATACAAAATGCATACTCCCAATGCTCTTCATGCATTTATGTCTGCTTTATTCTCCTCTTCCCTCTTCCTGCCCTTTTTAATATTTGAATCGCCCTGGGATTGTTGCTCGGCCTTCTTCTGAGCTCGGATCATGGCTCGTCTGTCGCGTGGACGCATCTCCCTAACTTGTCTAGGAGGCATCACATAGGCTTCAACAGGCCTATCTCCAAATGGATGCTCATTCCCAGCAAAAATCCTCAATTTTCTGTCTCTATCCTGCGTCATAGATGCATAAGAAGTCATTAGCCTTACTAGAGAAGTTCAATAAATTAAGTACATCACCATATTTAAATGCATCTCCCTCAATATTACAAACTATTGTGTGGGCACTTATCATTCCCCTCTCGAGATGATGTGTTTACATACGTATAAAAAGCATATCCACAGAACCCATGCTCTAATACACGGCAAAGAAAACAAGTTCTATACATTCAGGAAACCAGGGTAAGATAAGACAAAATTGTGCTCCCTGGTGTAAAATGCATCAAAACGCTACTTATGTTCAAAATAGCTTGAGCAGTAAATTCAGCTTTTTCATGCATTTGTAGCTTATTATATGTCTCACATTAAAGAACGCGGAAAATAAACGCCATGTTTCGCAGGAAATAGCCATTCACCTAATTTTTTCCGAGCAGATGAAGGAATAAGGAGAAAGGAATAGGAATGACTACGAGAACTAGGAACTCAAGTAAAGGTTTTGCTTTTCTAACAAAGAAGAGAAACATAGAAGCACCCACATCACGCAATTTATTTCTTGGGAGCATGCGCATGACAGCTTTCCGGATAACTTCTGCAGGATCTTTAGCCATCTGATCTTTCAAACTTCTTTCCTTGAGGTGCCCAATATACCTACAAACAATGAATCATTAAAAGAAATCCCAAAAGGTATTGAAAAAGGGATACTGAATTACTTCAAGTAAGATCCCAACTTGTGTCATCAAAGTAGATAAAAAGTAGGCTACAAATACAAGCTTCTACTTCAGTGTTGTAAATAGTACGTTGTAACTTACCCAGTATGCCACCGGTAGTACTTGTCTGTGAGTTTCCTCCCCGTGACACAAACATCTTTTGCATTGATCACAATGCACATGTCACCATCATCACGATTAGGCGTGTAAGTCGGCTTATCCTTGCCTTGAATTACAGTTGATACTTGGGATGCAAGCCTACCAAGGACCTACATAACAAGGTGTCATTTAAATTTCAGCTACGCAGAATAAGGTATTGAGAAAAAATCTTTCCACAGACGAAAGATCTATAAAGATGATTACAGCCGTTCACAAATTTCACCAAGATACACCCCATACTACACTAGCTATGAGCAAAACAATGCAGTAGATGTGAATTGAGGAAAAAGGAGGAAGTTAAACCTGGCCTTTAGCGTCAAATACTCTCCATCTTAGACCTTCCAAGTTGATACGTCTTAGTCCAGCAAGAGCTTTCTGTGTGGTAATAAAAGTAGAATTTTTTTTTATACATCTTGATGTGGTTAAAACTTAGAAGAGGAAATTTCCACAAGATTGAGAGATATATTTGGATCTCTCATTCTTTTATAGAAACAAAAGAAAAAAAACTCAATATCTTCATCCTTGTTATGTATTTACATCATACTACTAGGCTAGATGGAAGGTTCTTCCACAACAGGGACTGCTGAATATTCTAGATGAATATTCCACACATCTGAACAAGTTTATTCTTGTAAAAACATAAAAAAATATAGGAACTTGATTTTTCACAGCCAAGAAAAATCATTACGAAGATAGAATCTTGTAATCATGTTGCACTTCATACAAACAGCAGCACATCATAGGACACTGTATCAGAAGAACTTTGTTGATCACTCCTGTATTACAATCCAAACAGCTCAAAAATAAGTATTCATAAAAAAAAGAGCCTGTTACAAGACACAGTAGCAAGTGCCAGGGCCTGAAAGTGAGACCTACACGAATGGTGACATCATCTCTAAAACAACTATGTGGAGTCATTATTATATATATTGTCAGCCCCAAATTTTAATCCCTACAGGTCAAACTGCAAAACAGATGTTGGAATTTATGGAAAGCCACACATAGACCCACTAAACCTGAAAATAAAATTAGAGATGAACACTGCTCCCCTAGTTTTAAAGGGATCATAGGACTACAGTTCAACGCAACTCTACAACAATAAGCAAATTAAAACATAAAACCATGAAGAAGAAGAAACCTTCAAAACCCAAGTAAATTCTCGAGGAAAGTACATTTACAATCTTCTAGACAAAAAAAAACGATGGACCATCGCTATTTGCAGATACTCAGCTAACTGATATAACGTTCCGCTTTTCAACTCTGAAAACAGGGACTGACACACTTCAAACCTCCAAAAGCCCGAATTCTTGGCAAAATTTTGACATTTTACTCCGCCAGTCTACTTGCAATGGTCTGAAACTCGAGGGGCAGCAAAAAGATCAAGATTTTAAGAAATGCCCAAAATCGGGGTGGAAAGTGCATCTAACACAAGCCACTAATATCAAGTGATTGCAACCAAACACAAATTAAATCCAAAACTAACCCATTTAATCTAAAAGATAATTTTTTTGATGGCCACGAATCTAGACTTGCGCAGAAACCTCAAATTGAAATGTGTAGAGCTCTTCCTTAGTAAAAGGTACTTTTCTCTTAAAGCTCAGAAGCCTCTGGTTTATGAGATGCTAACACGAAACAAAAAACAGTAAAATTGTACACACACACGCAGAGAGAGAGAGAGAGAGAGAGAGAGAGATGCCTTGAGGTTGCCGTTGAAAGTCGGAGCTGTGGCAGCCATATCTCTCGAACCCTTCTACAACGCTATTTGATCGTACAAATGAAGCAGCAAAATCAAATCCAATTTTCTAAACCCAAAACCCTAGACTAGACTGCGCCATAGAGAGAGAGAGAGAGAGAGAGAAGAGAGAATAGTTCTTAAGAACTGAAAAATAAATAAATAATAAACAAATTAAAAGGCTAATTGTGAAAATTTCTATTCCCTCTGCTTTCATATTAATAGTAAAAAAAAATTCATATTAATCTCTCTGTTTTCAAGAACTTTTCTAAAAATATTATAGTAAATTTCTATATTGAAATTATTATTCATAATTTTACTATTAAAAAATATTTTTTGGCACCAAAATAAACAAATACAAAAATGTACTGAAAAAATATTTTTCATTAATTATTATTTTAATATATTAATATTTTTTTATATATAAATAATTTTTTTAAAATTTTGATATGACCTATTTTTATTTTGTATGAAAAATAAATTAAAAAAAATTAAAAAATGCTGATGAAAATAATCTCATGTTTCTTAAATTTTTTACAACCTTATATGACGTACGAGACAGCCTTCCATTATGTTGAATGTCTTCGGAAACCAAAAAACTCTGATATTCTAAACCATTTTCCACACCAAGTTTTTTGTTTTCAAAACTGCTATTGAACAATAGGGGTGGAACTATAGAGTAATGGGAGTGGAAGCAAGTCGATTAGAAACGACTATTATTCTAATCGAGTATGAGTATTGTTCTAGTCGAACTAAATATTTCTATAACCAAGTGTGGCTCTAATTGACTCGATTATCATTTTTGTATTCGAAATCTACTCAATAAAAAGAACAAAATACTCGATTAGACTCGATAAATTATTTTTAAATATATTTTATATATTATATTGAAATAATAAAAGGATAAAATATTTTTTTATGTTATTAAACAATTAAGAGTCAAATCTCACTAGTGGTATGCGATGAAAATTTTTATTTTTAACTTAAACACACACATATATATATACATACATATTATTCAAGCTAACGAGTCGAGTAGCTCACTACTTAAGTTTAACTTAAATTTCAAATTGAGTATACTAACGTATCCATGTTCTATTTGTTTAGTTCTCATACCAAGGGCAAACCAAATTGTTATCCAATTGAATTCAAGATACTCGCCACTAAAGTGTGCTTTTGTCCACATTTTTTAATTTTGTACGGCACAAACTCACAATTCACGTTCCATAGTATTATGCAAATATTTTTTTAGATCTCCATATTATCAATTGCAACAATTCAAATCCTCAAAAATTGAACATTTATATGCGATTTGGTATAACCATCTAATACACAGTCACGGCAGTACTCTCAATACAAGTTTTTTTTTTTCATTGCGATGCCCTAGAAATACTGTCCGTGATTACAGAACAAATTATTACAAATTAAAAATAAATTACTAGTAGTATTTTTGTTATCTAAAAATATTTATAGTAATTTTTTTCAAAATTTATAGTATTTTATTCTTAAAACACAGTACACCTACTTATTTACACACTACACCTCCTTCTAGAACTTAATTACACATGGACCCCAAAACTCTGACCAAACTACTATCAAAATTTCCAGTTTCAAAAGCTTTGATTCAACTTGGGAGTTTCCAGCACACGTATGTCCCCATAAGCTTCACTTTGCTCCACATCAATGTATCCTCTACTTTTTAACACCTGTAGTTTCATTCATCATATATTAATTAGTACACAAGCACAATAAAACTTGTACCCAATAATTCATAATTAGTGTAAATTAATCCTAATTAGTGTTGAACTTCCATTATCTACGAGTCGAACAAATCAACCTACCAATATTTCATAGAAGAACCTTGCGCTCTCACTTCTGATTTTCTTTTTCAAAGTCTGTGATAAGCTTATTCCCTTGTTTTGTCCTTGTTTGTTTCGACTTAAAAAGCTTCTGCATAGTTGCCTTGCTATTAATCTGTAAGCACACATGTCGATCCAATCAATTACTCGCAAAATTCAGAATATGATCCACAAATAAGTGCTAGAATGAAATTTGCATTTTGCCAATGGATAAATCTTACCTGGTTCTATCTGACCATCCATCTGCAGCCAAAACAAGCAAAACCAAACTTAGATGAAGATGCAAAATACATAATACAAACAAAATAAAATACATGGAAAGTAGTTTCCAATGCCATTTGTTTATCTTTCACCATAAGAAAAGAATGGAAAATTATAGTTCCAAGTTGCAAGTATTCTTACCCTTTTCCTGGTTCACTCCTTGAAAATGTATCACCTAAAATGTGATCAGAAACAACACTCGTATTAGATATTTGCTCAGATGGAATACGTGAAAAGAAAACAAGAAGGCCAAGAGCAATCAACTCTTTAACAAAGACCACTCGTATTAGATACTTAAGCAGATACTTTTTGCTTCCTGGTATGACATCTGTGTATAGAGTAAAGAAGAAATCACCTCATTGTTGAAGAACCTCTCCGAATTTTCCTCCTCACTTTGAGATGGTTCCTCCTCTATGCGCTCAAATGTACTTGTGGGTCCCTCTCTATCAAACTCAGTAGTTTCAACATCATCATGTGACCTCAAAGAAGCTGACTGGGTAACAGGTGTAGAAGGAGCAATATGTGCTTCATCAGGGGAATTATGCCAAGTAAGACATTCTGACATGTTTAGCATTTCAGGAGCTTCCACAATTTCCATGTCTTTAACTGTTTCCGAGCTTTTCAATTTCGTACCACAGAATAAAGAACGAAGATCAAAAGAAATACCTGGTACAGTATCACCCACTTAATTGTCAACAAAAAGCAACTCCTGACAGATTATGACAAGAACTTTTAACCAAAATGGCACACAAGTGACAGAAATATAAGAAAATAACTTTGTTTGAAAATAATAAGACCTATGTGTCACGATTCCTTTCCGTAAGATTTATAACATTTATATGTAATGCAACTGCACTTCAAAAAATGCGCCAAAAAAAAAAAAAAAACTCTGCGGCACTTATCCATGCAACAGTACATTAAAAAGGCTAAATGAATCACTTTCCAGGGAGATGAGATGACAATTAAACTCACCAGGAAACAAAGGCTCCGCAAAAGTACGAGGAAAATTGGAAAGTTTGTGTCTTTTCCATGCATGGAGAGTGGTAAGAGGAGCCTTACGTCTTTTACAAACCAAGCTGCTTGTGTCATTTACGCTGTTCTTAAGTACCCTGAAAATAAAAACATAACATGAACTGAAATCAATACACTTTTAAGTAATACACTCAACATATAGTATTTAAAATTAAAATTCGAGGGTAACACTATTTCCATTTATAAAAGGTAAAAATTTCTGATTTCCTAGCTTAGTTGGAGCAAAAATTAAAAAATTATATCATTTTACATCTCTCCTCTAAATCCAACAAAACAGAACAAAGGCTTAGATTACTTCGTATTTTTAACCAAAATGTACTTGGCTCGGGAAAAGCGGAACTATAATGACAGAGCTGTCACATGTTAACATATATAGTAACATTTTCTATGTCACCATCTCAGCACAAACAAAGACGTTACTGGAATGAAGACAGTGCTTAACGCCTGATTAATCAAAAATTTGAATGAAACACAGATAGCCTAGAGTCAAAAACATAAGTTTAAAAGTCACATACTTATTAGACAGAACGGTAACCTCATCAAACAAGCATTTTCTCTTCCTTGATGAACTACTACGCTCCCTGATAACTGGAGTTTGAACATCTATCAATTCTGGAAGAGTGGTGCCTGCATAACAAGTGGAAGTGTTCTAAAATAAGCTAAAATAAAAATTGGCTTCTCATTTGTGAAATTTTATAGTAATATTCTACAAATTTCATTTCAGCGAGAATTACCTGTATCGTGTGGACCCTTGGATTGGAAAGTTACATCAACATGCATGGATGCCTGACGGTCTTCAGTATTAAATTGACACTGACCATGTCGAGGCAGTTCCATTTCGAGCAAGTTTATCTCCTCTGAATCACGTCCATCTTGCTTTCCAGAGAATGTTATTTGCTTTCCACCATTCTCACTCTTCTCAAATATTGGCCCAAACAGGTCTCGTTCCCCCTCACCCTCACCAAGTACCATGGGATCCAAACAATCGTCCAATGAGAAATTGTTTATCCGAAGATTCTCTATGCTTGATTCTGGGTTTATTAAATTTAGAGATGAGCTCCCCATGTCTTTTTCCATCGTGTAGGGTGAAAGGACACTGGAGTAGGCATAAATAACATGTATTCAACAACTTTAGCCGGAAAAATTCTAATGAATAGTTAGAAGTTTGGTCCCAAGCTATTCAAGGAAGACAGGTGAACAAAAATTTAAACATACTCTATAACTGGAGTGTGCTCTGTAGAGCGAGGTTCGGGATGTGAAACATCAGTCTCACAGTAATTCTGCAAATTACAAGAGTAAAGCTTTGTATAATGAATAGTAAACCAAAATAATGTACACAATTGTAACTTCGCAAACATTTTCTAAAAATTCGTTTGCCTAAAGGTTGCACAAAATTAACGTAGTTTTCATTCAAAACAACATAAGTTTTAAATCCTTTCGAGATATAAGAAACAAAAACAAAGAGAAGCATACCAAAAAGATCCTATTATTTTTATGCTGAGAATGACCTGGGATTCAGGCCCCAGGGAAGTTGGGTTTATCAAATTTACATATCAATCAAAGAACAGATGAGTTTACAAAGGTAAAAAGTTCCTAAAAAGTGAGAAAATAATTCACTCGTTTGCATACTATATTGCAATAAAAAAGGAAACATACCTTCTCAGGCGAATGATATCTGATGATCTCATTCATACATGCATCTGTTTTAAACAAGACCAAGTTATAGACAGTGACCTAGAGCTGCAAAGATATAAAGAACTCAAGTGGAATTCTATTAAATACCTTCTAACGTGATATCTTCAGCGGCTCTTAGGCTGTCATTGCAAATAATCCAAGAATTAAGGAAAACAATGTAACTGGGTAGAAACAAATAATTTACTAACTTTCATGGTGACTCAGATGGGATTATGAATAACGGATATGAAAAAGGGATAAAATCTAAGCCCTTAACATTTCAACTAAATTAATACAGACTTACAAGGTATTGCCCCTTATCTTTAGCACCATGACATTATACTGTTAAAATTTGCAAAACTTCCACCTTTAATGGAAAACTCAAACCGAACATCTTACAAAAATTAACATAGAGGATAACTCACCCATTGCTGACTTCCACAATTTGCAGATCAAATGTGTCAAGTTCCAACCTTTTTGGTCGAGTGATAGAGAAACGAGGTGCACGCATCCCCTCTATAACTTTGATAGCCTTCTTTTTAGTGCCAGTGAAATCATTGAGTTTGTCAACAACCCGATTGCAGTCGTCATATAGATACTCCACTTTCCGTGAGAATATCTTGACCACGCCCAAAAGAAGGAATGCCAGCACTCTATACGTGACGACAGGTACTTCATCCACCAATATCTTATCTGTATCATGAGTCAAGTAAATAAACTTAGGATAACTAATGAGAAGTTGCACCGTTTTATTACGAGATGTCTGAGAATTAAGTGAACAGAAAGATTCTACATACACAAATTCTATGGTAATTTCTAAAATACTCGTCATGTGAAAAGCATCTATCCAAGCAATGTGAGGTTGCACACATCTTAAGCTACCGAAAGCCCTACCAATCTTAGTTAAAATGGATCCATAGAAAATGCCAACCGAGTTTCACATCTGCGTATAAATTCCAAAATATGTGCATGTAAATTACTTTTGGGAAGGAATAAGAGCTCAATAATAAATGTTAATTAATTAATAAGTTACCGTCATGGTAGACTGAGTATCCCAAATAATTACTCCTCCTTACTATCATCTCCAAAGTTTCTATCATAGCATTTAAAATTCCTCAAAGTAACAAAAAATGACATTTAATATCCAGCATTAACAAGTAAAACTTGGTCAAGATTCCAATGATTGCCCTCGGGCCTAACAATAACGGTTGTATTAGCCTAAGGAGTCAATTAAAAATCTCAAATCGTTGCAGTTAAGTGTACCATACAGAAGATCAGTATAACTAACATTCATGGTTTAAAATTTACAAATGGAGTGAATAGGCAAACAAGAAAGGGGATTAATGCCATGGTATTCCCACCAATGTATCTATTCTCATCCCCTATATTTTAATCACTAAACCAAACTCTAAATTAGATACTTGAATATAGGGAATGCCAACACCATATTCCCTAAAACTTAAACATAATTTGAGATGAACAGGCGGTCCCTATTTCAAGGCGAACACTATAGAAAATCCTATATATTAGATAATTCAATAGTATTACTTTATTATATACAATTGGTGTGAGAATCTCTTAAAATTTATTATAGAGAGGGCTGCTTGCCCCCCGACCACGTGAATTTCTATAGCAATTATTCATCAAATTTGAATTTTTTTAATAATTTTAACACCGCACCACGAAAAAAAAAATTACAAACCTCCTACATAGAACATTACTCTTTCTCATAGAGTAATTGTTGGGAGTAACCGTTAAGCACTTATAATTTTTCAGGAAAGAAAAAAAAAAGAGTTGAAATGTATGCCTACACATGTATATGTATGTATGTATGTATATACACGAACAATATATATGTTAGTAGTGTTTACCAACAGAAAGGGAGATGTTAGTCTGAGAAACTTGGTGTTTATTAAGCCTTTTGAGACAATGAGCGGCGAACCATATCGTCCCTAATGCCCCTTTTTTTGAGAGCAACCACTGCGCCCTAAACATCTCTCTCTCTCTCTCTCTCTCTCCGTATGTTATGAGTGTATGTATCTCTCACTCTCTCTCTCTCTCTCTCTCTCTCTTAAGAAGAAGAAACGGTCGACCGAAGGAGAAAGAAGAGTACGGTGGAAGAATCCAAATAAATAAACATATATATATATATATATATATATAATACTCCTAATATAGAATATAAAAACACATAAATTTTAAAACAAAAATGGAAATAAGAAAGAGTGCAGAGTACGATAGAGAAGACAAAAGGCTTCAAGTTCCAGAATGAAAATGTGAAAACCAATTTAAATAAATTTTTTAATAGCAAGTGTAGCTTTAAATTTTGTCGGCTGTGATTTATTTTACGAGTCACATCTATATAAATTAGTTGTAAGAATACAAATTAGTTTTGTATGATTTATAATTAGTCATTTAATTATATTTTTTTAAAATTAAAATTATGTGATTAATTACGAAACACGCAAATTTAATTTATACAAATTTTGGTACAATTAATTTTTTATGTGTATAATTACCCTTTATTTATACCACCTTTTCTATTTTCATCTCACCGTGAAAGGTATACTTTTTCTATTTTCTACCTTGTAAATCCATTAATTGTATATCTAAATTTTTTTTTTCCCAATTACGCCATCCAACTTTTATTCATTCGTCTACCATCTAACCATGTTAGTGTTCCGTTAACTAATGTGATTTGGAAAAACACACAACGATAAATTGTAAAATATTATAATACAAAAATACATTTAAATTTAAATAAATTTAACTTTTAAAACAATAAAAAATTTTCCTCCAAAAAAGTCAACTTTTAAAAAGAATTTATCTCAAGCTATATGAAATTGAAAGCTCACTTGCTCACTGTAAATGCTAATATTAGTTATGTATATATATAAGTACAAAATACATAATATTTTCAGAGATAATTAATTGCAATTATCTTACTACTTGTATATACTATATATTGCTCAATCATAATCTAAAGTCCGAGAAATTTCTGAGCGAATTTTTGACGAATATAATTTTATCATCGTAGTATGACGTTCGTAGTCATTGCTTATCATGTCTTTAGTAGATTTGTTGAATGACATTCGCAATAATAGAATAGCTTTTGATGGTATAAAATAATTTTCGGAGTTATTGGAAAAGTTTGTAAAGATTGTAATTGAACTATTTGTAGGATAGCAATAGAGTATTTTATATATATCTCCTAAACCATAATTCTGATTAAGGCCTACCACATACCGATGGAAAGGATATTCAATTATCTATGACTTT
>MKEJ01000989.1:0-12197 GCA_001753735.1 Embelia ribes
CAATTAAAAATTTGGGTAACAATTATCTAACAGCTTTTCCAATAATGTTGAAGACTTACTTGAAAGTTGCTCAACCACTCATTCATCTGTCCAGAAGACAATTTTTGTTTTATTCATTCAAATAGAAGAAAGTTATATCAGTGGATGTTATCACTATTGTTAAAAAGATATCATATGATTTTTCTTTATTTTTATTTTTGGTTAAATGTTTTCGACAATTGGATCATGGGGTTATCGTGTCATTAGTGTAGATTTATCTTTTTCAATCACAATTCTATGAAAAGTATGGGCTAAAGAGGCAATGGGTTCATATTGGGATTGGGATCCATAAGAAATAGGGCATTTATTATTTGGAAAGTATTTTGCGATTTATTTACATTGTATTAGTAATTTATCAAGAAAAAGGGTGCTACCTTAATTTGCTCAAATACGATTATTAATAATTGCATAAGGTTGAGTAGTATGTGGGTCGCCTATTAATTATGTGGTATTGCTATTTGAAAAAATCAAGAGATAATTAGGGTGCTCAATTAGCCAAGCTGCTCGCGAGCAGTTTGAGTTCGACTTAATAAAGGATGGGCTCAACTTCAGTTCGAAAATAAATGAGTCGAGCTCGAGCTCAATTTTGAACTCGATAGTATTAGCAAGACTGAGCTTGAGCATAGAGTAGCTTGTCTCGTTAGATTCGTGAGCTGCTCGAAATAAGTACAATATATATCACTATTCATATATATATATATATATCATATAATCAATATTGTAAATAAAATTTATCTTAAAATAAATAGTTAAATGTCTCATTAAAAAATTATTTTGCCTCTATTAATATTAACCATTGATATCTCATCATAAATATTTTAATCATTCCAAATTTGAAATTCATTCAAAAATTATTAAAATGTCATTAACATTTAACACTTTCGGAATTAAACGCGTTGTTTACGTAATTTTGTATAAGAGTAGATGAAATTTTAAATAAAAAATTAATATTGAGCTTAAACTAATGTAAAATTAGTTATGGATCAAATCACTCGCGAGGTGCTCATGAATTTTTTAAGCTCAGCTCGATAAAAGCTTGGCTCGAGTTCGATTCGAATGCTAATAAGCCGAGCCGAGTCGAGCTCGAGCTAGGGGTTTTTCTTGATGAGCCAAGCTCCAGCACCCCAAAGCTCGGCTTGGATCATGATCACCCATAGTTACAGGTTATTTAGGGCAGTATAGTGGAATGCATTCATATACCCGTTCAGCTAATTCATTGTTAGTTGGCTCTTTATTCTACATTATTTACTTCGCGCATGCACGAGTGCATCCTTATTTAGCTGCAGTTGTATACTTTATTTTAGGATTTGGAATTTTTTGATGTGGCTGTATTTAGTTTGGTTGTATATGTTATCAGCTATGTTGATGTTAGTAAGCTGGTCGTGTCAAATATCATCGATATAGTTATCATTGCTATTGTTAGTAATTTTTCTAATAATAATAAATGGTAGCCTTCAATAATTACCATTACCATCGTTAAATTATTTTTTTATGTTATCAAACAATTAAGAATCAAATCTTACTATTGGTATGCGATGAAAAAATTTATTTTTAACTTATATATACACATATATACTTACATATTTTTTTAGTTATTCGCGAGCTAATGAGTCGAGTAGCTCACTACTCGTATTTAACTCGAAATTCAAATCGAGTATACTAACGTACTCATGTTTTACTTGTTTAGTTCATGAGCCGAGTTCGTACCAAATAGTTATCGAGACGAGTTCGAAATACTCGCAAATAGCCCTAATCGTTGTCACCTCTACATTTAATTCACTTTTATGTTTTCTCATTCAACTCATCTCACCATCACGAAAATCTCACAAAAAAAACTTTAGTCACTCATTTTAGTTTTAAGACCTAACTATTGCCGATTCCATTGTCATCCTTTACGAACGCTAAGGAAAATGCAATGGAAAAAAAATTTTGTATTTAAATTCATATTTTTTTTGAACAATTTTTTTTTTCCATTATATTTTTTCATAAGGATTTTTTGCATTAAACAGAACCTAAGTCCGGACTATCCCCAAATCTCTAGTCCTAATCGGCAGCGTTTCTACAATCTCCCACCATCACTCTCTCCAATAGATTTGGAAAATATATTTTCTTATTTTGAATTCCGATAAAGTAAAAATATTTTATTATACAACCGCTGAAATTGAAGATTCCGCTCAAAAAAATAATTTATGAAATAATAATAAGATGACAATCGCTTTTGAATTAACTTCAAGAACTATTTTTAGAAAAAGAAGCCGGCACTATACCATAATCTCTTGGTGAATGTAGAACTATAATTATTTAAATGATCCCATATACTGTGAAATGAAATAATATTGTCAGCCCACCTAAGTCCAAATGAATCTGAATCTATGCCCAAAACATTTGGGCTTCACTGGGCTTTGAAGTCCATCTTTAGGAACTATAAACATATACTGTTACTATTACTTTAGACTTGAAATTAACAACGTTTCAAACATAATTTTCTACCAATAAGACAAATATAAATTCAACTCTAAAGGCAATCAAACAACTTAAAAGGGGGGGAAAAAATCCCTAAAGAGTGCTACATTTCTACGATTGCGAAGGTACACCTCTACGATAGTTGCTTCTTACACCATGGGCCTTTGCCACCACCCCAACCTTAATAAATTGTGACAATTCGATTGCTCTTTGCATTGCTTGGATTCAATTTTACGTGACCAGACAAAATATAATGAGATTGATTGCCATTTCATTCGCGAAAAGTACATGAACGACCTTCTCTCATTGCATGCGCAAGATTTCAACCCATGCCCAACTTCCTGATTTTGAGAATGCTCACGCACATGTAAATTTTCTTTTCTATTTTTTTGTTAATGATAATTTTTTCAATTGGAGTTGTTTGGTGCGTCTGCGAAGAATCAAACCAATGAGATAGATTATGGTAGCAACTTTACCAAATTTACTAAAAGCTTAATTCGTAGTGGAGCTAGCTTTACATTATAGTATTATATTTCTCGACACTCGCTCTCCAAGATGGACAATACATTCTTACACGATAAGTTCGAGCAATTATTAACATGATTTTAGTGGCAGTTAATATGTGTTATAAATCATACTAGAAAGTAAATATAATAATCTGCAGGAAAGTAAAATAAGAGATTAAGATTTACGTTTTTCAGCCTCAAGTTAAAATAAATTTAACTTAGTCATAATTCAAGGGACTAATGCCAATATATAATGCTATTTATATAAAGAGAGGGATTACAACATGATATTAACATGTAAAATAAAGTTAGAAATATGAATCAAATTGAATATATTCCTATTCTTATTTTCCCTCTCTTTTTTCTAATCTCTTTCTGTGCGTTATTTCTACACTTCGTTATCTTTCTGTGCATCTGCTTAGCTTCTTTCTTCTTTTTCTTCTTCTTATTATTAATTCTTTTATTGGCAAATTGTGAGTCATTAGTCAAAAGTGGTGGGCTATGCTTGCACAACGTATGGTATTTGCATTTAATGGTTGAGCTCCATGCTTGTATCAAACACAGTAAAATATCACATCAATAAATATTTTATAATACCTCTATTAGCTGATTAAGCATTATTCAAAATCTTATCTCCCCTTGATTTGAATGATAACTAGATGACTGTAAATCATTAAATGTTTATCTGAACGATTGTCATTTAAGAACTCCATTGATATATTCCACAGTTAGGAATTGGCTAATGATCTCTAAATAGTTCATAAAGATACATTGATCAATAAGCAGTGATCAATTATCTTACCCATATTGAACTACCATTCAAATTGAGTCATTTAATCTTTTGTGCAAAATCTTAACACCCATCAGATCGTATCTTTGATGGCAGAAAGGAGGATTCCTAATATTGTCGACCTTCCTCCACGTCTTGCGTTTGAGTCCCGCACAAAACACAAACAAACTTTTTATTCCCTTTTATTTTTCATTTGTTTTTAGCTTTTCTTTCTTTTTTCTTATCAAACAATCAAATTTTTTTATGTCTAAGTTACGGTATTATGCATAGGTATTATGCAAATTTTGTAATATATTATCCACATGTATTATGTAGATTTTGTAATAAATTATTCCAAGCAATTTCTGTAAGAATCATCACATTTGTTACTGGTGTATACAACTTTTGCAACCAATAACTTGAGATAAATTTTTCCCTTCTATAATATGTAGCGGTAATCAATATAATCTCATGTGAATGTATTCTGAAACATTTCTTATTCATCAGTAAAATGATATTGTTCTCCCCCTAATTAGGAAAAGTATAATACAACCAGATAATAAGGTCTTTTAGGAACTTTTATATGCATCATCTTTGTACACAAATGAACAATTTATCCCCATATCAAATTCATGTAAGATTTATCATACCAATATATAGAAGCGGAGTACTTGCTCTTAATATATGCGAAAGTGGTAATTTTGATAAATAAATTTATTTTCTCTTGGTTGATGCCATAAATTAAATCTTAATACATATATGCATAGACTTATAAGAATAACTATTTATTACCCTTAATATGTCAGCAGATTTGATAGTACACTTTTTAAGTCACATAAGTATGTTAGTAAATAATTTAGAATCCGGTCACCCATCATGGACTCACTCAACCTGAAACATATATCAAATAAATATTAATTTAATCTCAATGATCAATTTAAAATAGAGATAATTTATGAAATAGTTAAAACTACTTCCCTCATGTCTGTTCGAATTATGAAAGCTTGCCCTTGCACCAAGACCATGATAAGAAGCTATCATGGCCCTATTTATTTTTAGGACAAATTATATGTATATAATTTCTAAATGAAATTTAATAAAAAAACTACCTTTGTCCTACAAAAAGATGTTTGAGTTCTTTATTGCATTCGTAACTAGGAAAGTTACAAATATAAGTAATATGGTGCTACTATATCTATATATATTCGTCTTAAATATTCAAACTATATATTTTGACAATTTTATAAAATTTCAATGATAAAATTAATATCCAAAATTTTTATAAAATACTTTCCTTTTGTATCATTGTGCCTGAAAATCGCTAAAGACTTACGTAGCACGGATCATGATTAATCTACTTGCTTATCTCCATTATTTTAATTCGCAAGTCATCCCCCTATTTCTATCTTTATATTCTAAAACTTTTTATGCATGCCCCACCATATTAATTAGTAATTCAAAATTATGAAGAGATGAATGCTTCAAATGGAAGAGTTCTTCTGCCCCAGCTACTATTATGAATTTGAAAAAGTCATATTTATGACTATTTTTATTCATAAATTTAAGATATATATCTTAACAAATTTATAAAATTTTATGCAGAGTCTAACAATATTTTTCTTATAGAGACTCGTGTTAATAACATGTTATGAATCATGTTAGAAAACAAACAAAGTAATCTACTGGAAAGTAAAATAAGAGAGCAAAAATTACGTGATTCAGCTTCAAGTTAAAACAAATTTAACTTGGACCTAATTCACAAGACTAATACAGGTGTATACTTTTATTAATATAAAGAAAGGGATTACAATATGATATATGTAAAATAAAGGCGAAAATCTGAACTAAACTGGATTCATTTTCACTCTTATTTTCTATCTATTTTTCTATCTTTTCTACATCTTATTTCTAAGCTTTCTTTGTGCCTTTTTTTTTGTCTTTTGAGACCCCTTTTATACACAAATATGTGCAAGTCAAGATGGTGGGAATACTTGCATAGCGCATAGGATTCTCATTTAATTATTGAACCCTATAGTTGCATCAGACACAATAAAATATCACATCAATAATAAAATAAGAAATATTGCTTTAAATTTGAAATGATAGCACGTGTCCGCATAGGAATATAATTGTTCATCTTGATTCAAGTTAGTTGTATAAAAATATTTTTCTTAACTTGATCTAAATCATGTGCCCAATCAAACTGTACAATTATTTATAGACAAATTGGTCTGAATTATAAGCACTACCATAAAATCTTCAATTTCATGCATCGAGATTACAACCAAGAATGTATATTAAGTCTGGCCAGAAACTTTTGCAAGTCGTAGTGGTAATTTACTAAACAACTTATTTACGAAAATAATAAGATATTACGTCTACAAAACTTAGAGACTATTATACCTACAACCGCATATAACTAGCAGGGGCCGAGACAGTCCTAGGCAAGGGAGGGCTTGTACCCCTTTGTTCAATAATAATAATAATAATAATAATAATAAATAAATATATATATATATATATATATACATACATATATATAGTATACATATTTTTGGAAATTACATTTTTATTTATATATAGTAAATGATGGCAACATCAGATGGAAAGAGCGTTCTGTTGAAGAGGGCTGAGAACTTGTCTGTCGGGTTTTGGTCAGGCGAGAATCCTGGTTCGAGTCCCATATTTGCCCTTTCTTTTTTCTTTTTTTCAATTTTATTACTTTCTAATAATAAGTAATATGTTTAATGTTAAAAGTTGGCTTGGCCAATTATGTATTACCATAATTTATCTTTAATTTCATAGACAATTTTCGTAGGCCAAACTTATATGCCTTTAATTATCTTTTAGATTTCTTTTTCACTTATTATATTTAGGAAAAAAAATATCAAAAAAAATTGGTTTGATCTATTACCTATGGAATCTTTCTAATCACTTTTAGTATACATTTTTAAAAGCATGTTATCATAGTTTTTAGTATGGTTTATTGTTGACATTTCTTTTGAATTCCTCGTAAACCTTTTGCATAAAAATTATATATGGAATGAGTTTACAATAATTATTATGCATTTAATTATCTAAAATATAATTTAAAGTACTATTCGATAATACTTGTGATTTTTTAATGAATTGACGAAATTCAATATAAAAGTTAATTGTGCCCCCTTTCTAATTCTTGGCTTCGTCCCTAAAGACAAGAATTATTTAATGCAATCGATTTTATAAGTGAACTAGGATCATCATGCTAGCGAGTTTTTAATTAAATAAGCCACTTTATAATTCTGGCTAAAAAAATAAAATAATATGCATCCAAACTTAAAACTGACAACTTATTTAGACCAAATAGCGAATAAATTGAACAACTTAATACTTGATAGCCATATACCATCCAATTTTTAAGTGAAATTAAAAAACTGAAACTTATAAGATGCAACCAAATGAGCACCAACTGTGATTACATTTCCATAAAATGAGTTGGCTTTTACAACCGCCATGTTGCAGGGCGCATGCACACTGGTGAAGGACGGTCTAAATGGGACCATTTGAGACGAGTGTGACAGTCCGTAGGAGAATTCTTGCTCTAAATACTGCAACTAATCGAGCAATGCCAGGATTTAATTACTTGAACCCCAACTAGTTTATCAATCATTGTTAAACCTCAGAGCAATGGACAATTTTCATTACTAATCCAATGGTACATACTCTCGATTAAACCACGAGAGATTAAGGTACTCTCCTTGCTAACTGACCCTGAGTGATTTAATCTACGCATTATCTTCATCATTATTCAAGCCTTAAATTCCTATAGATTGGAATATGCTAAATGCAACCTGAGTTGTTAACATGAATGGGGAACATCCCAACGGAATTTTTATTAGTTCTACTTTATGTGATTTAACTATTTTTTATAGTAGGTTGTTAATCTACCACAATCCTTCTTCTTCCTGACTTCCTTACCTGCTGCTTACTTCAATTAGTAATCATATTCTTTATGCTAGTATTGAAGGTTTAACAAAAGTGGCAGGAATTTTACCCGGTTCACTTATGTTCATTAATCGGGTTCACCCAAAATCCAATCCGAAGCTCACATAATCTTGTGCTACGGGTCTCAATGCAAGCATTTCTTACAATGGGCACATGAATACGAACCTCGGCCATACAGTCTTACAACAGATACTCAATTCTCAATTATATTCGTGTTCTCTTTTTCACTACATTGTTATATTGAAATTCTGGCTTCGGTTTCAGTAAAATGTCCCATTAGTTGCTAATTTATCTAATGTATATTCGAATATTTTTCATTTCGTAACAAACTAGGTACTTGGTTAGTTTGTAATTTAGGCCCTATGATGCACCAAATAATGATTCTATCCCCCTTAAATCATTTTCTTTTTAAGAGTCAAAATAATATGTTGCTTAAATTTTAAATAATTAAGTTACGAATTTGTTAGCGTCGGCAAGTTTTTATTTATTTATCCCTTTATGTATAGGCCCCACTCATTTTAAGTTTATCAAAACTTTAGGAAGATTCAAGCATATGTATTTTTTTTTTGTTTATTGTTATTGTTATTGTTGATATAATAATATTTAATTAATTGCAGTCGTACAATACAATTACGGAGAATCGAATTTATGAATTAGATTCTCATATCATATTAAATTACTAATTCTAAATAAAAAGCTCAAACTTTAGTCGGTGCAACTCTTTTGATAATTTATATTATTCCCAATTCTGTCATTATCAATTAATTAGGTTGTACGGCTAGTATTTATTTATCCTGTCCACTTATGACTTGAAAATTGATATGCGCCAATTAAATATAACATATACTTTTTTGAAAGTTAATTAAATATCACTTTCGAAAGTTAATTAAATATCACTTAGTGGTTAGGTTATATGGAGGATATAGGGTAGCCAATATGCCACTCAAAATTTGAGTACGTAATATTGTACACACTGCCATACGGAAGGGAACAGGAGGGTCATGATATCACTAAATTCTGAGTAATTTCTATAAGAAAAATTCATAAAATTCAAATATTTTACTATTTTCTTGCCCTAAAAATTTTATTTGGAATTCCATATTTAAGTACGTGGGGTTGAACTTCTAGCGAAAAATCCTTGGTCGGAGGCTGATTTATGAGCTTGATTACGAGGATCTATTTATTTTATTTTATTTTTCAATTATGGGTTCTGTTGATACAGGGCAAGAGAGGATTTATTGAACTTAGTGTATATTCATAAGTTTTCATTTTTTCACACCTAGAGGTTTGAACAATGTGTGTATTTGCTTTTAAATCTAAAATGTTCACCTTTTCAACTTCCTTTGGGAAGTTTTCAATGTCATTCTTAGTTGTTTTGTGTGTAGGGTTGTAACATTAATGTAAATTTCGAGTGTTTTAGCGATTTTTTTCTTCAAATTTAAAGTTTCTAGTTTCAGTTTTGTGCTTCTATGTGTATGTTATTGCATGAATTTTGTATAATGTAATAGCGTAGTATGCGAAAAAGGATAAATATATTGCTTTTCACCAAGAAGGAAAAAGTACAATACTACACTTTATAACACCATACTAAAAGGCCAAACATTCTCAATAGCAAAGGTTACAAATGGAATACAAAGATGTGTTAAATTGGAGGGATTGAAAATTTGAAATTTGAATTCCGAAACTAAAATAGAGGGAAACATTAGCAAACGGATGAAACTAGAAGTTAATTCCAAAACAAAAGTTGCACACATGACACATGAATATATAACATGACTGCTTAAGACAGACATAAAAAAGTTATCAGACTTTATAGAGATTACACAAAGAACAAATTTGCAAAAGTTTTAGCGGACAACTTCTAACTTCAAAGATTTAACGCACACATGACTTGACATGACAATTTAGGCACACGTAGAAATATTAAACATTTTACAAAGATTACACGAATAACAGGCACGAAAGCTTCAGTGAATAACTTATGACGCTAGAGCTGAGAATCCGTCTTCTCAGCCGAGTCAGGAGACTGAACGTGATGGACTTTCTTAGTCGCGTGTTTACTATTATCACGACCTCCTTCACCGCTACCCTCTCCCTTTTTCGTTTTCATTTCCTTTCCCATTTTCTTCATTTTCTCCTCTTGCTTCTTTTGTTGCACATAAATCCCAGCATAGCTAGCTCCAAGAGAAGACATGGCTGCAAAGCTCTAGTAATTAACAAATAGAAAGTGTGCTAATAGAAATTGTTTTATGTTGAGATTGGAGTAAGTGAGAAGGGAATTTATAGAGGTAACATGTGGCCCTTTTTTCAGCAAGCCACTACTCACTAGATAACAGGATGAACCTATTTGTTTACTAAATAGGGCTACATTTATTTTCGTAAATTTTTTGGTCAAAATTTTTAATCTGTAATTTTATATTAAATTTACAACGCAAATTTAATTTTTTTTAATATAGATCTAACCATCCCCATAAATTTTATATTTATGTATCCTGGTTCGGCCTTGACACTGTATACCTAATGATTGTATCTTGTTACTATAGCGGTTTATATATAGAACATAGATTATAGTACGAAGTGGAGGTAAGTTTCTATGAAACGAGCAAAGCAGGCACATGGGTTTGATTTGAAATGTAAACAATACGTCGTGGCCATGCCGACAATGAAGGAAAATATATAAGAAAAAATGTATGCTTGTATCCCAAATAAACTAGGCAATAAGTAACAAGCGATATCCTTGGAATACTGAACGAATTTTGGACAGAATTATATCTCATTAATTAATTAAACACTTGTCTTGAATTCCTTCCTCCTCTCATTTCAAGAAGGTTCTCATTAGGCATCGAAGAATGTTCGGGTGGGCTCAATCACCTGATCATCCAAGTGCCGGCAGAGTTCAGACGAATCGGACATCTCAGAGTTGGCAGGGACGGAATCATGTTTTCTGAATTGGAAACGCTGGTCCTATCAATCCATGCAGGGGATCTATGTGCTTTTTGTTGGTCGTAATAATTGCTTAACAGAAAATATAGAATCTACTGTATATAATTACTGGAATAAAATATGAAACACAAAATAAATCAAATAAAATATATTATTTAATTATGTATACTAATGATACCTGATGAGACCACAGTATGACCGTATCCCCTTAAATTCAAATTTGTCCGCCATTAATTTGCTTATAGCCTACACCAGCAATGAGTTCTCAAGGTACAACATCTGCTCTCATGACCCAAAGGAAGTTGCAATCGAGTCGTCTTATCGAGTCTTTGATTGTGTAGTACTCTCTTTCCTTATATGGTTGTGAGTGAGTGTCTTGTTATAAGTGCTATGTATTTTACTGTATATTTAAAATGATTGAAAACTAGCTTCATATAGTCATGAAAATTGGGTGTTTCAGCTATAATGTCACCATCATGGGTCCAATGGTTGAGAATAATCCAAACTAGTCACCGGTAGTTGTTGAGTGTAGGGTCTTTCAGAAGCTCTTAACTTGTTTGTCAAGTTTTGAAACTTCTGGGTCTTTTTTTGTAATTTTTCCAAAAGTATTTAATTAAGTTCGAACTACACATGTGCACCCAATCTGAGCCATGAACTCGGACCTCTGACTCTAACCCGGTCCCGGTCCCAGTCCCAGTCCCAGTCCCAGTCCCGGAACTAGATAAGGACAAGGACGTGCCTAACGTGCCATACTCAACCAATAACTAAACCCAGGCCCAAGCCCGACCCCGATCCCAGATCGGACTGTATCAGATGGATGGCAAGCATGTGTGGTGCTTCTACTTTCATGTATTTGTGTCACACTAAGTTATACCAATCAGACACCACACTAAATTATATCTCTAATTGCATATGCAATTGTATTTATATAATGAAAAAACCTTTTATTTGGTCAATATGGGACAATTTTCACTCACAAGTTACCCAAATTTCAATCATTTTCAACCCCTTACTTTGAAACCAATTTTCGTTCACATCGTTTTATGAATTTTGAAACTCATATTATAAGCGTTAAATATCACCCAATAATGGAAACAAATATTATGTGTAACCCACATAATAATTGGCTCAAAGTTGAGTAATTTTTATGAGCTTCAACCTCATAAATACTTAATTTTCCAACAATTCCCCATATGAATGCAAATTGGTTGAAATGCACTATGCAACCTATATGCAATCAAGAGTACCACGAAAACTTGTTGCATTAGGAAATGTGGCTTTCGCCTTAAACCTTCTTTAGTGAAATACTATCGGATATACTCGTCAACCAGTGGACGCGATGCTTTGAACCGTTTGATATTTTATATATACCTAGACAATAATACTCATACAATGACTTCTTTACACCATTATTCAGCTCAATTTTTTTAATCCATTTGGCCCTAGACTGCCTTGGAATATTCTTCGAATGCTTTAGAGATTTAGCCCTTAAA
>MKEJ01001003.1:0-14097 GCA_001753735.1 Embelia ribes
AGAGAGAGAGAGAGAGAGAGTAGCTGAAGAATTTAGTTTGATTGGGGGAAAATTGTGCATATTTTGCCCTAGGTGATCTTTACTAAATTGCACTTTCCCCCTGAAGTTTCTGATAGTTTCTAAATGATCCTGGTTTTTCGGAAATGGAACGAAGTGATCATCTGTTGACTAGGTAGGAGTGTGCATTGGTTCGGGTAACCTGAAATTTGAACCAAACCGATTTAATTCGGTTTCAAATTTTTTGTGAAGGTTCGGATTTAGGTTTAAAATCTAAAAAATATTGGGTTTTGTGAAATTTTGTGTTTGGATTTTCTAAAAAATTTTGGATTTAAACTTGAAATCCGAAATTATTGAATATTAAATTAAAACTAAAATTATGACATAATGATAGTTTAGTTTTTGGTTAATGATGATTTTTAATGGATGTTTGGGTTCGGTCCAACCTTCCTCGGTTCGGATTCGGTTTGGATTTGTGGGAATTTCGGTTCAGGATCGATTAAAAAAAAAAATGGTTCAGGTTTTGGGTTTTTGAATTTCGATGAACAGTCGTATCACTAGGTGATCTTTGCTTAATTACATTTTACCGATAAAGTTTATGACAGTTTCAAAAGCTCCCGATGTTTTGGGAATTGAACGAAATGAGCACTTTCGGTTAAAAGCTATTCGCTTGGTTGCAATTTTTAAGCAAATAAGCTAGTTTATTTCGGTTTAAGAAAAAAACTGGAGCTTATTTAAACTGAGCAGTCAAACGCTGTCAAATTTTTTAAGCAAAAAAATGGATAAGTTAAAGCTTATAAGCTACAATCAGACAAGCCCTTAATACACGCATATTTTTTGGGTACATTGAAAGTCCTAGCCGACAGTGGGAAGAGTCGAACACTAAACCTCCTACTAAGGAAGCTAATTTATGGTTACTATGCTTGCCCTAATAGTTATCTTAATACAAACATGTAACTATCAATAAATCGGCATAT
Source organism: Embelia ribes (assembly GCA_001753735.1). Classification (NCBI taxonomy): domain Eukaryota; kingdom Viridiplantae; phylum Streptophyta; class Magnoliopsida; order Ericales; family Primulaceae; genus Embelia; species Embelia ribes. The sequence continues at coordinate 975 of MKEJ01001003.1, forward strand.
TATCTCGAGCTATAGCCTAGTAGCAAAATCAATGTGATAAAACTTAGGGGCGAAGCCACTCTTGGGCAAGGGGGGTTGATACTACTCCCTCGGTTCAATTAGAGAAGTTTTTTTTTTGGGAAAAAGTGAATATGTTTTTAAATATATTTTGAGATCGTATATTATTTTTACTAACAAACGAACAAAAATAAGAAGTGAATTATATAAATTTAATCTTTACTTTATAACACTAATACTACTTATAATATTATTTTGTTTAAAAATATTGCCAGTTTGGCAATTACATATGTTTCATTATATGATGATATAATAATTTTCAAGTAATTGATCTATTATTTGTTCAAGTATTTATAATGTCATCACTTCTCGTTTTTCTTACATTCTCAAAATTAATTATTCTCATTTCTCGTTCCCGTTTCGTATAGGTCTCCATTTTGAAACTTGACAACTATGGACTTAGGTCATCTAATCCTCCATTGACTAGTAACGCTAATGCTTCAGCTTCCAATCCTTGCTCCCGCTCTCACAAATTTTTGGCCTATAAATATGATGCTCTCACGCTCCCGACCCTTCTTTCGCACCATAATTTGTTGACTTAGCTATGAACTGCCACAGGTGTAGTTATAGCATAGAACTTTCCTAGAGATTACCCATATTAATTAGCATAATCTCAGTAACCACCACATGGAAATTATCCAATTATCTAAAATATTAAAACTAGTACGTGTGACAAGAGCAATACAATAAGTTTTATTCTCAACTACTAATTACTAAATAAATAATATATGTAATGTTCATGTCTCCTATCCAACCATCAATTTTGGTATCTTCTCTATTTCCTTCAAAGTTCCTTTTCCATGTCCTCCCCTATATATATACACACACCAAAAAGATCAAATTTTGTAATCCATTAAATTGACAATTACTCCCTTTTCAAAATTTTCAAATTTTTTCCTTTTAAACACCTATGAATAAGGAGGTTGCGGGTTTGGAAGTAAGGCCGGGAGGACTGCTGGTACAGAGACGAAGTTCGGATAAATATAACGAAAAGATTTTTGACACAAAAAACAATGCGAAATATGGATCATATGATCATGAAGTCGATATTTATAAACGTCCTAGTTTTGGTAAGTCAAGTTTCAAGAAGTCCAAATATTGTCGTCACGAGGGAATTGGTAAGGCGGATAAGGCATTGGAAGCTATCGTCGAAATTGGGTTTGAAGTTAACAAGATCTCAAAACAGGTAATAGTATTTGTTTTCGTAGGCAAATTTTTTTTTACGATCTGATAGTTATAAGATAATGGTTCTCATAATCCTTTTTCTACACTAATTTATTTTTGACAGGTTGCAATTTTGGAATTAGAAATTTATGGTGGTAAAAAAACTTCACAAAGTGTTATTTTGAATTTGATTGAAATGCTGATGACACAATTGCTTAGATTGGATGAAATTGTAGCTCATGGGGATGCCAAAATTAAGAGAAAAGAGCAGGTATTGATAGTCATTTTTTTTTTAATTTTTTTTTATATATAAGAAAAGGTTTTCATTAAATTTGTGCTTTTAGTTTCTTTTTCAGTTTTTTCTTAAATTATACATTACACAAAATTAAGCTCTATTCTCTTGGAGAAATGTTTTAAGTCAGTTGTTTCCAATTTTTAATATTTTGACAATCCCAATAACCTTAATTTTTATAATATTTTGGCACCGATTATTTTTTTGGGCAAAATAAATAGTTATCTGAAAAATGAAAAATGATTCGATTACTAGCAATTTTGATGAAAAAAAATGTATACATGATCTGAACACCTATACGGTTATATCAAATGCTTCGATCTTGCTTTCAAGCAGAATTAGATAGCTGTTCTCTGAATGATTTTTTTGTATATATGTATGTTTCTCTTTCAAATATATAAATTCAAACTCTTTTCTCACAAAAAATGAAAAAAGAAGACCTTACTATATATTTTTGAATTTCTAAACATGTTATAGGTAAGAAGGGTGCAGAAGTATATTGAAGAACTTGATAAGCTGAAGATCAAGAATAGTAGCAATGAGATTAAATCCTCGATTACACGACCAATCCAAAAGCCGTTGATCTTCCATGCGAGATAATTAACTTCTAAAAACGCTTCATTTGTTCTCATATCGATTTCGAGGTCAAGTTGATTAATTGGCAGTCATGTATTAGCTATAAGATTTTGATATTATTGTGGATATTAAGCTTTGTTAATTTGTGGATGAAATTTTAGAGAAGTTGGATACATAGTTGGGTTTACCTTTTATTATGCTCTACAAGGTTGTTTCATAAAGTGATACATATAAAAAAATAAAATAAAATTAAATTAATTCTTTGTGTCATTGTCTTGAATTAATTTTTTTTCCATCTAAATATGATCACGATCGTACAAATTGGCAATTAGCGTTATGTAACAACTCCATCGACTGAAACTATAACGGTTCGAGTTTGCAATTTGAATGGAATCCACGATTGTAATAGTCATGATGGCCGTTAAGGTCAATTAATGGTATCGAACGTATATTTTTATACAATGTAACATTTCCAAGAGGTTAAAAAGTAGTGTTACGGAAAATGTAGAGAATTAAGGTAAATTAATTCCTCCTAAGCCGAAACATGAATTAAATAAGAACCATGCCTTGAGATTAATGCCCGATTGCAATAAGGTATTTCCCGTGACTTTGAATCATCACCGTAGATTATAATTAAAGCGTAATAGTTGTATCGTTCACAATAAACAAATATAAATTTCATGAGTCGTACAAAAATAATTATAATTAAATTACAATTTTAGTTTTCATAATTAAATCTGTATACATCTTAAAATCATTATATTACAACTGTTACAATTACTGTATCATTACTTAAAACACAAGGTATGATAATTGTTATTTTTTTTTTTTTGTTTCCGTGCTTAGAAACATTTAAAATAAAATAAGAGTACCCACTTATGGAAGAAATTGACAACTAAGAAAATAGTACCAACATTATTAATTTCTTATATATTTTTGTCATATCACCGGAACCCTTAAATATAAATATACATGGTGCTACTTACTTAGCTAATTATTAATAAAAATAAATAAAAATAAAAAAATAGGTCAGTAGGTCCGTTTGTACTTTTTATTTTTTTATTATATTGAACTCGTGAACATTATTTAATCAGCGACATGAAGATTTTGATGTCTCTTATTAGGTTGCAGCCTTGCAAATAAGATTAAAGTAAATAATATAATTTTATTTCTTATGCTAATTGGTTGAAATCTAATGGGGGCTTGTTTGATTTTGGAGGGCAAAATTTTTTAATTAAGAGATAGTTTAATAATATAAAGCAATCTTGTTTTCTTAATAACTCATTGTCTAAAATAATGATTTACATTATTAGCACAAATAGGGACAGAATAAAACAAAGAAAACAAGAACATTTTGTGGTTGATTGATATTATTTTACATGTAAGCATAATTTTTTTTTGATAAACAACATAAGGGGTAAATAATGTTCATGCACAATAAAAAAAATTTGAAAACAAAATAATTCTGCAGAAAATAAATTGGGAAAAACAACACAAACTATTAACAATTCAAAACTCAACAAACACTTGTTCTTGAAATGATCGTTCGTAAATAAGCTAAACCAGCCAAGGTTTGCGACCAACAAAATAAAAAATTATTTTTTACGAAAATAGGAAAATCAAAAAAAAATTCAATTCCGAAAACAATTCACCTAAAATAATATCAAAACACACCAAAAAGACCGAAATCGGGGTACATTTTTATTTTTAGTCACTATGTAAATTTAATTCCCCTTTACTACCTCAATCTCATCATTAGCCTTTCCAATTCCATCGTCATCATCTTTGGGGACAAATTTTTTCCAATACCAATGCTTTCTCCACACCTTACTCATTTCTTCGATCGGTACACCCTTCGTCTCCGGCAAAAAAACAACAACGAATAAATTCATGAGGAGCACGAAAATTGCAAAAAAAATGAACAAGCCGAATTTGAGCTTGCAAAGCAAGGGTAAGAAGATCTCCGCGATGACGAATGTGAAGAGCATGTTCACCGAGACGGTGATGCTCTGGCCGGCCGACCGAATCTCCAAAGGGAAGATCTCGCTCGGCACGAGCCAGCCCAGTGGGCCCCACGAGTATGCAAATGCGTTCACGAATATGCAAATGAGGAGAACCACGACGACAGCGTACCACATGGGCAGGACACCCGGGTTCCCTGATTTCCCGAATTTTAGCGCAATCGCGACCGCTATAACAACCTACAACACATTTAAAGGCAAAACAAGAAGTAAATAAAAACATAATTAGATTTTCAAAAATAATATTTGTTTTTGGCGAGGTCTTAACTTAAATAGAGAAATTATTCAAGTAATTTGCCAGACCAAAATTATTTAAAAAATAATAATTGCTGGGACGAAAATAGTGTCAAAAGCAGAGTTTTGAATTTACATCAGTTTTTTCATTATTTTGAAAACTAACAATTTTGGTAAATAGTTTGTAAAACTTTATTATCTAGGTGAAAAACTCTAAACATTGTTGCAAATTTGTTACTTATAGTAACTAATGTAATCTCTTTAATTTTGGACCAAATTTCAAAATTTATATTTATTGACAACAAAATGCGCAAAATACAATTAATTTCTACACAAAATCGGTCTTTGCTCAAAATTAGAAAGTAATTTTTTTTTTAACTATATCTTAAACCTAACATCAGCAAAAATTTTCATATTTATTCAGAATTAAAGGACTAAATGCATGAAACTAAAATAGAAGTAACAATTTCATTACAAATTCACTATTTTTTTTAAAATATTGAATTAATTGCAAACTAGTACAACTGGTAATGAATATTATTTCAAGATTTTAAGGCACAGATGACAAATATATGGCAAACTTAACTTTAGCAATAAATTTCTCTTTTTTTCTGAATATATTAAATGAAAACAAATAAAACTAAATGAGAGAGTCCAATTTTTATTTGATTTATTTATTTAGTTATCTATTTTTTTAAAACAAAATTCACTATTAATTATGGGTTTAGACATTGATTTAGTAGAGGTTTATAAGAACTCACCTGCATCAAAAACATCGTACTTCCCCCGAACATAAATAGCTTCCTCCTCCCGCATCTATCGACTGCGGCCACCGAAATTAAAGTCGACAAACAGTTGACTACGCCGGTGATCAACGCAGATGCCAGCGACGCGTTATCGCCAAAACCAATTGTCTTGAACAATACGGGTGCATAAAACATAATCACGTTCATGCCCGTGAACTGTTGGAAGAACGGAATTAGAATCGCCATCGTTAGTTGAGGCCGATACTTTCTTTGCGTTAGGTTCCTCCAAGGGCTTTCAATTTGTTTCACCGCAACGCTAGCTGCAATCATATCGTTGAACTCTTCGTTGACGTTGTCAACGCCGCGTATTTTCTTGAGCCTCTCCTTGGCCTCATCGTCCCTCCCTCTCGCTATCATTGAGCTCGGGGTGTCCTTGAGGAAAAGAGAGCCGACGATGAATATAGCTGCGGGGACAACTGCGCCACCCAAGCTCAACCGCCATCCCCAACCTCCCTTTATCTTCGCGAAAAAGTAGTTTAGGAGGTTGGCGAAGAAGATACCGATAGTGATGGACATTTGGAACATAACGTTTAGCTTGCCACGAGACTTCGAGGGAGCCATTTCGGAGAGATAAAGTGGTACGGACTGCATAATATAGATAGATGAAAATTAAAACGACGAAATATATAATTTTTAAAGACAAATTGGTGAATAAATGACATGTGTGCATGTATTATAAGTACGGTTTTACGTAGAAAACCCATTTTCTTAAAATTGTGCTTTGTTGTTCTTGACCATAATCTAGTAGTTTAAGAAAAGTAGGTATTATTAATTATTTTTCAAGTGATGAATTTAATAATTTTAATAATACTTTTATTTACTTACAAAATGTGATGCATAAATTTAACAACATTACATTGTGCAGAACAAAAATTTATTTATTTAGATATTTTATGCCTAGCACATTATATCTAAATGAATTTTTATTCCCAAAATGTTCCAAACCACCTGTTTTAGATTTTGACATTAATTGAATCGTGGTGCAATTCAAATGAATATTTCCTCATTGTAAATATCCCAATGTGACAACTTAAAAACCTTATGACCATTTTAATCTTAATTGAAAATTTTGGATTATGTTATTATCATATTTACATAATAAAGTATAAATAGGACTTGTTTAGTTGCAGTTTATAAGCTCCAACTTTTCAATTTTTTTACTTAAAGCTAACAACATTTGGTTGTTCAGTTTATTTGCTATTTTAACTTAAATAAATTGGAGGAAGTTTTAAGCAAAATGTATATAAATTTTTGATTAATAAAAAATAATCTGACTTATTTACTTAAAAGTTGTGTATACCTGATTGGCAAATCCAATACCAAAACCAAGGAGAACCCTACCAATAATGAGCATGAGAACATCTTTAGCAAAGCCATTGATAATTGCACCACCACAGAAGAGTAGTCCTCCAAAGAGCATAGACAACTTCCTTCCGAGCTTTCGAGTCACCGTAGAGGCCACGAAGGATGCCAACAAGGCAGCCAGATACAACGACGAAGTGAATAACGTCAGTATCGGGCTGTTGAATTTGCAATAGCCGTTGGTTGATTTATCAAGCGTTTCCTTCTCGTAGACGGAAGGGAAGAACTTTTTAAGGAAAGGGGACATTGATGTCACACCACCTATATACATACATACATACACACGAATAATGTTTATTAATATCAAGATGAACAAGTTACAAACTTTGTTAGAGCTCAAGTTACGAACTTTACATACATGTCGACTAATATAAAAATAAACAAGAATAATCTCTAAGAAGAAAAAAAATCAATATAAAAGCAAAATATAATCTTATAAAATTAATATCTATCTAATATTTCCCATCAAGAAAATAGTTTGATTTTTGTTCCTCTAACTCCGATGGCATAAATTTTATCCTTGAACTTGTGGATCTATTCGTCTAAGTCGAAATCTTTAGATTCTTACTTCTCAAATGAAAAGTAGGGTCATAATCCTCTAGTTCTCATATATATTTTGCCACAATAATTTTTTGATCTAATTTAGTTATTTTTATTTGGCCACAAGTCATCTCTTTTCAAGTCTATATATATCTAAAATCTCAACATCCACTACTTAGGATTAAAAGGTAAAAGAGTCAAATTATCATATAATAAAATTCACATCCATGAATCATACGATAGTAAACATTGATTAATGTACATAAACTACTATAAAGTCCGTATAAGAATTTAAGTACAAAAATGATCACATAAGTTGATTAATGGAATTGCAATACGAGATCGTAAAAGACCGTATTCATTCACGATCTACTTCTATATAAGAAAAACATCGAATTTTATCGCTGGTATTATACTAGAATTCATCTTTTTCATTGCCAGATCCGAGTTCAAAACCAACTAAATAAAACAACATTTGTTACAAGGTAATAGCACTATGTAGAATGGAAATGTTATATCACAAAACTTTCGCTTTATTTTGCCAAAATTCAACAAAAACAACAAAATACATGAATGGAATTAGGCCACTTAAAAACTTATAGGTTTAAAAGGTTAAATAATCCAAATTATGACATAAAACAATACACAGAACCGCATCATATGATGGTAAATATACCACTCAAAGTCGCAAGTATAAGACATTAAATGCAAAAATTAACAAAAGGCTATAGACATTAGATTGTACTAACCTGATATTCCAATATCGTAGCCGAAAATCAAACCACCAGCGGCCGAGAAAATACAAGCAATCATAACGGTGCGCGTCAGCCTACCGGGGTACACCTTGTTGTTGGAAGGAGGAGGCGCTCCTCCGCCCGCCATTTTTTTAAGTGTGTGTGATAAATAACGAGGGCGAGAAGAGAAGAAAATGAGTGAGGGGTGGGGTGAAATGGGGATTTATAGAAAATAGTGGATATATATATAGATAAAATGGATCTCGTGTATTTCGTTTTATCTATGTGAGATAAAAACTAGTTTGTTATAGACCCTATCACAACGTAGCCTAAAAAATCTCGTTTAACAAGTTTGACTAGGATATATCCATTATCTACTTTCTACAAATATATTTACTTGAACTAAGAGATATATATTTTAACCAAATTATAGAAGCTATGTTGTGGATATATGTTTTTACTTAAAAATAAATACATATGTTGGCGAGGGTAAAATTTTAGCAAATAGGTAGATAAATTGATAATTTAGTATATACATACACACGTACGTACGTACAATGGTAGAACAATTTCAAATTCATTTCTCTTATTTTGGTTATTTATTGAACCGCTCTATAATTGCTAAATTGGATTATACTTCTTGATTACATTTCTCATACAAATCTGCTTTTGTATTTTTACAAAAATAAAAATAAAAAATACAACTTTACCAAACAATATACCACTTATCAAATAAATTTTTATAATCTATTTATCAAATTATAACACCCATTTTTATAATCAACTCTTCAAATTTTCGTTCAATTTGATTTTCTTTTCTAAACGAGATCTTACGATCGTTGTTAGCAAGTCCCTTACCATCATTGTTAAGCTTCAACCTAGCTAAGCTTTTTCTCTCTAGCCCCACAAAATATCTACTCCCACGTCTCTAAAAAATACGCACATTTTTTTTTGTTCGTCTCAATATATATATCACTTTTCTTGATAGAAATTAAGACAAAAAATAACTTTACTAAAATGTCTCGATTTAATGTCGTATTTTTATATTCTCAAGAAAATCTCTCTTATTAAATAAGGGTATTTTCATAAAATTAAAGTAAAATCAATTCATCTCTCTGCATTAATTGAATTTTCTTAATCCAAGTGAAAGTAAAATTGAACCTATCTCTTAGGAACGGATGGAGTAATCGCTAAAGTTTCAACTAAGTGATTAGAACTTGGTAGCGTAGGTTTGTGATAATAAATAAATTTGTAAATGTGCAAATGGCATTTGCAAACGAATATAATTGTTATGGTTATATAACATTTATGAGCTCTCTTGTACCTATCAATTCTGGCAAAAAGTTGTTTGTTGGTATATAATCTTTTCAAGGATCGTAGATTTCTTTTTTTTGTTGAGAAGCAATATACTTTCGACATATCATGAACAATATTTTCTGCACGAGTTGAAGTTTGTTTATAGTTAATTAATTTAATAATTTATGGCTAAATAGTCTCAATCAGATGGTTTAGGAGGTGATTAAGTTTAAAGGAAATCTCGTTTAAAAGCTAATTATAATGCTCTTTGTGAAATATGGTTAATATTTAACTATAACTATTGTTGTTACTATGAAAGAATTAGCGTTTTGATAATATTTCATCACTCCTCTAGCGATCATGAACAAATGCTCTCGCTATTGGACAACCCTACTCGCAATTTATGATTTATCCGAATGACCGTAATTGTTCCCGGAGATGATTAAACTATATATTTTTCCACATAGATTCATAGAACGTCGAGTTCTTCACTTTCAAGAAGAAAATACTCAAAATAGAAAATAAGAGACTAAAGTTTTTCTTGGGAAGGAGATGGCTGCTTCACATAAATACTGAGCAGCCTATGTCTGACGCATCTAGGTATTTAATTTTTAAATCAGAGAAATTAAATGTATGGATTCCTTGAAAAAAATTAAATAAAAAAATTATTTAATTTTAATTATTGATTAAAAAATCAACGGCTCAGATATGCCCAACAATTCTGCTAGATACCTTGGGATTGGTTTTTCTTCATCTTTTCTTTATCATTTTAGATTAGATAGCATTGTGTAAGATCTATCCATCCATTTTCATTTTATATCTTATTATCTTAGGTCTAATAGGTTTTCTTGTTGCTCAAGTGTTTGTGTTTAAATCTCCTTTTTTTATCGTCTAGTTTTCGCTACAATTGTTTAAATCTAAACACACTCCACTTTAAATACTAAGATAAAGTTAAATGGTGGATAAGATTAGCCACTCTCAACTCTCTACTTAGCTAACCTAATCTAACTTTCCAAAATAAATTTCTTTTGGGTAAATTACACTTTTTCCCATGAGGTTTCTGAATATTTTAGAAAACCCCCAAGGTATTTGAAATTATACTTTACTCGGCATTTCATCATACAAGTTTGAATATCATATGGAAAAACCATTTTACCCATAACTTTATTGCTTTATTTTATTAATTTGAAGCTTATAGATGTGAAAATTAGAGAAACAATATACTATACAATTTATTTATATATGTAATTAAATAATCTATTTAAAAAAAATTAAAAAAAAATAGAGAATGAATGCTGCTACATAAGGAGTATTTCGGTAATATTAAGGGTAATTTATGACCCTAAATTTGGCCTTCATTCTCCAAAATTTTTTGGGGTAAATTGCAATCAACATATAAACCTGAAAGGGGGCTATTGTAATTTCAGAAATATCAGAGGGTAAGCTGCAATTGTCAGAAACCTCAAGAGGGCAAATTGTAATTTACCCATTTCTTTTTTTGTAATTAGGATTTTCGTGACACTTGTAAAATATTACATGTTTATATTTATCTCATCTTATACTTAACTAACCTTACTTTTAATAAGCACACATTAATTGAAAAAACTAAAAAAATTCGGAGTGATTATTTTGGGATTTTTATCCTCAAAATTAAATGTGAACTCTTTTCTCAAAAAAAAAAAAAAAACAAGAAAGAAAAAGAAACTGGCAAACAAAATTAGTAAATGCATTTATTAACTTCCAAAGCAAGGTGAGCTCTTTTCTTTCGTATCTTATACACTAATCAATTTACACCCTCTCCTAAAATTTGTACCAATTTACATCCTATCCTATAACTTGTTTCAATTTACCCAATTATTTTATTTTATTTTGTTGGTCAAAATTGTCCATTAGTTTTGACCATCCATAATATATTCAAAAGATGCGTTAAAATAGGTCATAAGACCAGCATGTAATCCACATCCATGACCAAACTATCGAGATAATTTATTCCAACTATTTAATTATTATTATTATTGTGAAAATTTATTATACTTTTTGCAAACCAGAGGTAAAACTTGATATAAAAAAAATGTGTAAACTTACTTTATTTCAAATTTTAGTTCCTAGTTTGTATAAAAATGTATTATATTTCACTATGATCGGATAACACTTGATTAAAATATGAAATATAATATAAAATATGTTAGTTAATGTTAACGATTGCTAGTGTTAACCCAAGTTAAACTGATTAATGGAATAAAAAGATAAGGGATAAACTAAAACCAATTATAGAATAATGGGTAAAGTGAAACGATACTAGCACCAACAAAAATGAAGTGTTCTATTAGCTTAGGCTATGGTTGGTATTGCTTTTATGAGACTGTTTGTTGATTGGGCTACAAAATTGTATATAATAAGTGGTTATTTCATATGTTTTAAGTAATATATCTTGTATTTTGTATATCAAACTTGTTATATTTTTGTATTATGTATTTGCATATTATTTGTAGGATTATAGTATAAAATGAGATAATTTAAAGGCCAATTGAGATGCTCTAGGAATTATGAGAAAAACAATTATGTTTGGACGATGATTGAGAGCCTTATTGAGTGAACGATTTGATCACTCGTTTGTTAAAAGTGTCTCAAACGTTAAAGACATGAGTTTTAATAAATTATTTGGGAAATTTTGAAGCAAATTTTCCTATCAAATTTGGTATGGTTAAAAATCTAATTATCTTGCCAATGGTTTAGATAGAGCTCAATTCCAAATTTTCTAGAGCAAGTTATACAATTTTTCGTGAAAAAGGCACAAAGTTGTCTTAACTGGACTGGTTTGTCCGGTCGAAACACTACTTTGTCTAGACCAATATGATAAAACTCCAGAAATTTGATGTGTTTCACATGTTAGTGTTGGGGCCACTTTATTTAAATTATAATATCCTGAAAATAGTTGTAAAATTGGATCTAACGGTCCAGATTAAAACTCTCTTCTTTTTAAATAGGTCATAACCTAGCTTGCAAACATTAACTCTCTACATAATTCATTAGTTTTTTTTTTTTATTTCTTTTTTTTTTTATCTCCAATTTTGGAGATTAAAATAGGGTAATTGAGGAGGCTATGACAACTCCATCCATTGCTATTTTCTTCTTCTACATCGTGAGATTATTCTACTTTTGTTTTTAATTAATAAAGATTTGTTTGATTTATTTTTAATTGCGATCTTTGCTATTTTATGATTTAAGTGCTGTTTAATTTTATTGTTCATCATTAGAAATCATTGTCTTTATGTTTATTGCAAGAATTAATACTGAGAATGTTTTCCTTTGAATTTTTAATTATTATTTTTATTAGTTTAGATATGATTGACATGCTTTCATTTAATATGTTAGGCTAAATTAGTCTTGCCCTTAGGGGATGAAAATGAATTAGACCAATTTTTTATGAATTATTAGTAGCCAGGACCAAACAAATTTGGAATCACATTGTGGTGGAGGCTCTATAATTCAAGGGACTTAGAAATAAAGATTTAAATAACTGGATTTTCCGATTGGGCAAGTTAGTTAAGTATTTATTTAATTTCGTATTTATTTATTTGCTTTTAATTAAATCATCAATTCTTGAAAATCCATATAAGTGTTAGGAGTAGTGGTAATTTAGGTAAATAATTGGTTGAATTGAAACTTGTTAAACGGATTAAAGCTTAGTTTTCTTAGATCGATAGGAGTCCCTGAGATTGATAAACCCGATCTACTGGTAAAACTATTTCGTCCCTAGTGCACTTTCTAGGAGATATTATATTCACACATTTTAGGAGTGATCAGGCCACCACAGAAAGAACTTGTATGCCAATCGCCACTACAAGAAGAGCCTGTATGCTAATGGCCACCACGAAATGGGTATTTTTCTATATGCCAACTACTATAATAGTATACTTCTAGAAATTTTAGGGGTAACCTGCCCTACTTCCTAAATCCATCACAGCAATGCCTACCCTTAGATATAGACCCGTAAGGCATGCCAATAGTGTTGATACATCATTCAATTATTTAGTTTCA
>MKEJ01001008.1:0-16037 GCA_001753735.1 Embelia ribes
TGTTCTAATTTAATCTTTCTTTTCTTTTTGTCTTTTGCTTTTCCTTTTATTTTGTTTGCGGGGGAATTAAATTACAATAATAATGGTATGTATGGTTTGAACTTTGAACCAAAGATTTTACTTGGTCTTTGTAGTTTTAATTTAGACACCAAACGATCCGGGGGGGAATTAGAGACTTGGGGCTAGTTTAAAGGTAGAAAATTATATTTTTTAAGTAATAAATAATAGTTTGTATCAAGAAAAAGTAATAAATACAAATATTATGGTATGTTTGGTTAGAGTTGAAAAAAGTAAATTTTTTTTTAGTGGGAGTGATAAAAATAAATTGTCAATTGAATAGATTTGAGGGAAGTTATATATATTTTTAAAAATATATATTCCCCCGCCCACCAATAATCAGATAATACATTTTTTTGAGGCCTTAAAATACAATATTTTAATATTTGGATGTAACAAAAATATCAAATTTATCATGTTATATTAAAAAATATAAATTTAATATTTTCATTACATGCAAATATTAAATTATTATAATTCAATGCTTCCTAAAAAAATGTAAAAGAAAAAATTGCTCCTACTTAAACACATTTTTGTACCTCAAAAATATAAATAATTATATTTTTACTTGTTACAACAAATACACACAGAACATTTATATTTTTAAACAAAAAGCATGCACAAGCATTGTATGCTAAACAAGGTCTTGGTCCCAAAATTTGGGGAAAGGTGTTGGGTTCAATCCCTTTCACGGTGCTTCCAAATATTAAAATTGATGTTATGTTACTAATAATAGCGATAGCTAAAAAAACAATTAAAAAATACTAATTCAATTTGAATCATGAACCAATTAAAATGGTTTTCATTATTCACAATCACTTGGTGCTAAAATGGACGAAATTTCGTTTTACCAAAATTAGGGATTGTTGCTGTTGAAAATGTAACTACATGGACCAAATAAACTTTTAATTGAAACAATTGGGACCATTTCTATAATTAATAAAATTTTAATTGAAACAATTGGGACCATTTCAATAATTAACTGTTTGTTTGTTCTAGGGTAAAGTGTACACCAAGTGGTATGTGAATTTACGGATTTGTCCAGGGACTATTGGTATTGTTCAAAATGAAAATAAGAATCAATGGCCGTGCTTTAAGGGCATTATTGGAATTTAGTACAATCACTATTTTCCTGAAATTTTGAAAACTATATCACTATCAATTTAAAAATTCTCGTCGAAAAGATATAACCAAGCATAACATTCGAATTGGATACTTCAATTAAAATTTTTTCGAATATCAGATTCACGTAATTATTCTATTTCTTTTTAATTGTATGGTTAATTTAGAACATAAAAATTAATAAAATTATTAATTGATCTCAATTGTAGAAAAAAAAAATTACTCCCTCCGTACCAAAAATATAGGTTCACTTTATTTTTTCGTTCATGCCAAATTATAAATCACTTTCCTCTTTTAAAATTACTACAAATAAGTATTTTACTAAAATATACTCATTAAATACATTTTTTTACTAACAACTACCACTTTTCATATTTTCAAGAAATAAATGTTTGTAAAACAAATAGATATTTAATGTTTTGACTGCATTTACCAAAATATTTTCTTAATTTGTATGAAAAAAGTCAAATGGGCTAATTCTTTTGAAACGAAGGGAGTTGTATTTTACTTTACTACCATTTATTAAATACTGAAAATATATCACTATAATCAATTAATTGGGATAAAATTAGGAAAAGAGTCATTAATACTTCATTGGTTTTCTAAAGTGGCAATTAAAAAGAAATGAAAAAAATCTACAAAGTGATGGTTAAAAAGGAATGGAGGAAGTAGCTTCTTCACGTTTTCAACTCCATTTCTAAAAATAGAAATACTACCACAAATTCAATTTTCCTATGATATCTATCAACCCTATCCAAGACAACCTTATTTTAGGATTTCACCTTCAAATATACCCAAACCAATACAACAATATAATTATGATTGCATGCAAATGACAAAGGATCGCATCATATCAGGAACAAAAGTACCATGCTTCTATGTCTACAATCATCAGATGAAGTACCATCATTTCATCTAAAAACTTAAACTGTTACACAAATGAATATTATACTACTTTTTCCCTCCGTTCACAAATAATATGTCATCTTTCCTTTTCATCGGTTGTTCAAAAATAATTGTCCACTTCTATTTTGTATCATTCAATCATTGCAAAATTACTTGATTTACCAATATTTTCGGACCAAAATTTTTAGTGTTAAATTTTTGATTCATAAATTTCCATTTAAATTTACAATATATATATATTTTTTATGTATGTTCAACCTACCTATAAATTTTATACTTATATACTCTGGATCCATCCTAAATACATTCATTTATCATTTGACACGTAAGAAAAAGATTAAAAATATTGGGATACAGCTTTTATACTTATACGTATGTAAAATTTTCATACATACTTCAATTTAGGATTTGATAGGTAGAAAAGAGACTATTAATTTTTATTTTTATATATTGATATTAATTTTATCTTTCCTATGTGTCAATTCTTGAATAGAAGTGTGCAAAAAACATTCTATATACTTATATACATAAAATCTCAATCCAAAATATAATTACAAATGAATAATCAATTTTCCAGGTATAAGTACTCTATTTTTTTAGCTTTCAAGTGATGAGTGAATAGAATCTCTCTACGTACTTGTACTAAGTTATCTTTGTTTGTGTAAAAATTATTTTCTCGGTTGTTTGTATTAAACACCGCTATTTAATTTTTGTCAGTTATTTTATACATATATACAAATATAAAATCTCAGCATATTTGTATCAATAAATAAAATTTATTCACTAAAATTAATTCATCAAAAGAAAAGGGTACAACCCCATCATGCGCACTCCGCGCCAAAAATCAAAAGCTAAAATGAAAAAAGTTAAATTTTCTGTACATGTATACGTGTCAGTTCATGCCACTCTTCGTGTCGCCACGTGTCCTCTCTCTCTCTCTCTCTCTCTCTCTCAAGTGATCAGCGCGGCTTCAATCTTCAGCTCCGGCAACAGAATCGTAAGAAGCAGCGAAAGCTCTCTCTCTCTCTCTCTCTCTCTGTAAATCGTGTTAATGTCTACAAACTGTTCGTATTACATTTATATTTTATCGGTTTTTATCTTAATTTGTGACTCTCTATTTAGTTTACTGTTTTAAGTCAATTTCTTGCTGAAACCCTGCGTTTGCTGCAGATCCTTTGATTGTGTGGAATTTTAGGGTTTTATTGATTGCTGTGTTTGTGGTCTATATTTTGAGCCTTGGTGGTGTGAATTGTGTTTTTAAAATTTGTAAGAGCATTCCCACCATGTGTTTTGTTGCAATTGTGAAGCGGGAAGATACCGTGCACCCGTCCCCACTGCTGCGGAACCATTTGGCTTGGGCGTGCCCGACGTAGTCATATTGACGAACTGGGTGAATATATTTTCGGTTGTTTTTTGTTTCTCGTTGTTTGATTTTTCATATTAGCATATAATTCTGTAAGAGTTTTGAAGTGGAAGATTTCTCCCATTTAATTTTTCACATATGAAAACTAGACCGGAAATGTTTCACAACGGAGAAAATTGCTAAAATAGATTTATGAGCTTGAAATTTGTTATTATAATTTTTTATTATCTTAAAAATTAGTTTTTTGTTAGAAAATTGTTCAGATTGGGGAACATATTTTTACATTTTATACGTGTGGCGGCGTGGGGGAGAAAAAAAGAAAAGAGAGAGATGGGTTTCTCTCGATTTTGGCACAGCGTGAGGCTCGCATGATAGGCTTACGCTTTGGGCTCGATGTCAAACTATGTTTCAACCTCGGATAGTTGGTGAGGAACATTATGAAATTTGGGATCCTATTCACCAGAAGGATACCTATTAGAAAAACTAATCCTATCCATAAACATGTATTGGTCCTATTGGCGTGCATCTAGTAGCAATCGAACTGGCAATTTCATCTATTAATTCAATAATTTTAAGAAATTGTAATGAAAGACCCCGGTGTTTGTAATTCCTAAATGTTGTTGTGAGAGATGAATTTATAGAAAGTCTAATTTAAAATTAAAATTAAATTAGAAAAATTGGTGGAATACTCTAACTTAACATCTTGTTTCTATTTTAGGGTTTACTTTATTTTTTGAAAGGCATTTGTTTTAGGAAAAGGCAATACAATACTTTTAAGGTACCTGTGCCTTGCTCTAATAAACCTACACTTTCTACTATTAGACAATAAATTTCTCTTAGATGACCTAGAATTTGTAACATTCAGATGATGTTAGGTAAAAAATTTCTTAAATGGTAAAATTCTGCTTTAGAGGTCTACTTTGGAACATTATATTTGTCTAATTAATTTATATAATTTTTGTCATTAGGAAATAACTAGCATATATTAACATGGTGGTGGCACATTGTCAGGGTCAAGGCAGAGGTGGTGATCAAGGCTGATTTCCATAGTTTCAAAATAAAATTCTACTTGTACCAATATTTTTGCAATAACAATAGCATGCTCTCGGATTTGCTAAATCATTTAAATTGCCATCGGTTTGATGACATTTTCTTTATTAATAGGATATCACCACTTCAATCTCACACTATGATTGATCTACTTACATGTAGAATTAATCATAGTATATAGACATAGGAGAACGCGCATTTGAATAGAGAATGAGAGATTTTTATGAACATTTTGTTTGAGCATATCTGGTTACTTATAAATTTGGGCCCTGACTTTTAAGATTTCCAATGAGGATAGATATGGATTTACATCTATGACTAACATGGTTAATATTTCGTCAACGATTGTGGGATCTACATACATAGATAACTGGCATACCATAAACAATTTCAAGCATTAGTTATGTGCCTATGATTTCCTTGTGTACATACACACACACACATATATAATTTCCTCATGTAATCCTAATGTGACTATTAATTTTGGATGTACGGGTTGATGCAGGAGAGGTTACTTTCAATTTTTCAGCAGAACACTCAAGTTTTTTGTACAATGTTCTAGTCTTGAGCGCAGTGATGCATCTAGTGACTTTGGTTCCAGAACTGATGACAAGCATGCTAGCATTAGCAACAAAGCCTTTCTCCCTAATTAGAATATTGTGCGTACTTGGCGTGAGAAGTTTATTCGTCGTCATTCAGACCTGGATAGAGATTCTGAGAGCTGCAATCTCCACGCATTTCAGCATTATCTGGCAGATTGTTAGTTGGACATATGCTATTATATCACTTCCTTCGCGGGTTGTATTTGCATTGCAGAGGGAAAGTCTGGTTAGTATTATCTTGTCTATTTGGAAAGATTGCTGATCGGTTACCAGTAACTTCTCTTTTCTATCATTTTGTCTTGTTTTATGATTTTTTTTTTCTCTTAAAAGGTGTTTATTTCCTGAAGTTTGTATTGTCAAACATGGTTATTTGTTGAATTGTTGTTAACTTGATGATATAATCTTATGAACAATAACTCTGTTTCAAATATGTTGCTCAGCGAATTGATAATGTCATCACCATCATGTATTTGGAAATATGTGCTCAAGCATTTCTTGTTGAAAAATACAAAAAAGAAAATCGGCTTCCATATGGTAGTACTTTTCAACTATAATAATTACCTCGTTCTTTGTGCATAAAATGCAGCTTCAATCACTGCTGTGTGAGATGCAGATTGAGATCGAAAAACTCCTGTGGAGCAAGAAGGAACTTGAGGTGAGCCTACAAAAAGCTATAAGAGAATTCCGGATGATGGAAAAAATGCTGGCACAAGTTGAAGATGAACACGAAGAGGCCATTGTCGAGATTGAACAATTGGAGAGTAAGGTATCGAATTTAGCTTGCAGTTCTGATTCTGTAATTTTTTTACTTGCAAAAAAATGCACATAATTTTGCTTTGATCCTATGCAAGCACCTAAACTACTATAAGTTTTGTCCTGGTTAGAAGTTGGAATCAACTGCCCTTGAGTATTATTTAAAAAAACATATAATATTTAGTTGCATTCATTTAGTCATGACCTTTTATTTGTCTTACTCTGAAGTTTTGTTTTAATCTTCTGCTGTGTTCAGAAAATTTTTTCCCTCTAAATTTGGTTTCGGGTACTTACCTTTTTCTGTTGTTTCTTTCATTTTATGTAGCCTAAGAGCATTTACAGTTTTCCTGATTTTGAAAATGAATAATTTCAGATGCTTTGCCTTGTGATCCTTTTCACTTGCTGCCGAGTACTATTCTTCAGGTGCAAGCCCATGTTTTTTCTGGTTTTGCAAACAAATATCCAACTTCTTGACTAACTTCCGGTCTCTTTCTGGCTTGTTATCTTCTTTGACGTTTACGGCATACCTACTATATATCGTAAACATAATCTTTTTTACTGATGTCCTAGTTTGCTATTTGGAAATGTGCAAAATATTCCTTCAACCACCATATGTTTTTTGGCTCAACAGTTGAAGAACGCGAGGGAAGAAAACCTTCTGCTAAAAGAGGTCCATGCTAAACTACAGTTGACTTTCCACAGTGCAGATGACTCCTCCAAAACCAAGGATCCCAACAATGTTCCGGCTGAGAAATCCAGCATTTCCTCTGGGACACGCCAACGGGAAACAGAAAATTCCACGGGTTTAGAATCAAAATCCAGTCCTCTTACCTATAAAGTCGCACCTGATCATACACTAGACATGAACACGAATGAGTTTCTCAGCCAGCGGGCACTTTTGCAGTCCGTTTTCAGCTCACTATTATCGTTACTAGTGGGAATGATTATATGGGAAGCTCAAGACCCTTGTATGCCACTTGTCATAGCTCTCTTTACTGTCGTCGGCATGTCCTTGAAGAGCTTCGTGCAGTTTTTTTCTACCATTAAAAACAAACCCGCATCTGATGCGGCTGCTCTTCTGTGCTTGAACTGGTTCATACTCGGGGTTCTGACTTATCCTACACTACCGAAAGTTGCTTACATGTTACGCCGACGGGGTTGAGCTTTTCGGGCAAAGCCGTGAGCTGGTTTGGTTACAGGTAGTAAAGTCACCTAACTCTGTGTAATACACTTTGAACTTGATCGTTTGTTTGTTTGTAAAGTTTCAATATTTCCTTCTCTCTGTACAGTTATGGTGAACATGACTTTGATTGTTTTCTGAAGTTCTCTTGGTCCTTAGAGTTAGTTCGTTTTACGAAAATTTTGATCCACCGAGCGATGTTATTGGACATTTCGTGCATATATATTTTTAGTTCCTATATCCAAAGTCATTAAGAAAAAACCTAACTTTCAATGTTATTGAACTCTGTGCATATAGTCGTGATTGTGTTAAGAGTTGGGATTTATTTTGGTAAAAAGAGAAGAAGAATTGGGTTTCTGGTTATGGAGTTGGCTTGTTTTGTTGTGACTTCTAGGCTCCTTTTTTTATTTTTTCTTGGACCTAAATCACCTAATCAGTTAGACAGAGAGCACTATCGCTTCCGCTCTTACATTTTTTTGACAATGCTCTCCGCGACTTCATGTAGGGGTGAACTATTTGCCCGCATAGCTTTTAAACTAAGTATTTTTTGTTGTTTTAATCTGAATAAGCTTTTAAGTTGGGTGCGTCTTACTTATAAATCACCTAACTTTGGATATGCACAATTTTTTTTTACCTATAAATGAGTTAATTTTATTTTTTTACTTAAAATTGCAACAAAACAAACTACTCATTTTTTTTTTTTATTTTGTAATGCACAGTGAAAAAGCTTTATCTTGGTTGTTCATTGTCCTGTGTCGTGGAGCACGAATTGCCTCGTTCTTAGCATACACACATTGAAGAATGACCAAATTAAGTCAATTTTCAAATGAAAACTCGCTATTTGGAACGTGATTTTCAAATTAAATCATTAAACAAAAAATAAATTAAAACTTAAAGAACTCGCCATTTCAATTGACCCGGAGAATTCACGTGAACTCACCCAATACTTGGCGAAAAAATAAAACTAATAAAATTAAAACAATTTGCATTCCAAATGGCAAAGATTAATAAACTTGCTATTTGGAAGGATTATTTTTTAATTTTCTAATTTAAATTAAAAAAAATTTGTTTCATTTTTCAAAAATCATGATAGCTTAAAAAATAATGATTCAAAAACAAATCTATTTTGGTAAGCATACTTCAAAATTGACTACTTCATCCGTACAAAAATAATATTTCTATTTCTATTTTTTTTTTTGGGTTGAACAAAAATTGTAGTCTACTTCCTATATAGGGATGGATAATTATAACAAAATTATATAAACCACTACCCTTCATTATTACAAGTAATTTGACTAAGACAAAAAGTTAATATCATTTTAAAATTTAAACTCTTGCTTTTTATATTGCATAAAAACATGTGGCCATAGGTAATTATTTGTGGGTGAAAATAGTATTTTTTTATAAAATAATTTTAAAATCTGATCACTTCTGAGTGTTGACCACCGAACCCAGTGACACGCTGTAATTTTGTAACTTTACGTAATTAACCCAGTTCCTCGTTATCCTAGTCCCCATGATTTGGACTATAACTCTATTTGGACCTCGTCGTTTTAATTGAAACACTTGTAGTCCAAAGAATTTGTTAAGCAACGGATTTGATCGAACTGTTAGAAAAGGTGATAGGTTTGGTTTTTTAGAGGATTCACACCAATTTTTCCATTTAAATTTGACTTTATAAAATATTGTTCTCTTACAAATAGAAATGAATTAGATTAATTTTTCTAGAAAGTCATTTCTCTAAGATAAAAAAAACTATTATATAAACTATAATAAACTTTAAAATAAATGTTTTTCTCAAATATTGGTGTATTTATTTCATTTTGGTGAAAAATATTTTTTAATTAAAAAATTAATGAATAGTAACTTGTCCTTTGGAGAAAATTACTGTAGCAGTTATAGAAATTATTCTATAATAAATAAAAAAATCTCAAAGGGCGAGAAAATTCCCTTCAAAAAATTACTTTTAATGCTCTTAAATGGTTTTCATATTCCAAAATTGCTATCACCGTCATATTAGGAGACAATAGCAAAATAAAAATTATAAAAGACTAATTAATACTTATTAAATTCTAACCATATCATATGAATTTTTATTATTTGAATAACTTTCGGTTCATAATAAAAATAAAATATAAAACCTTTCAAAATATAAAGACCATTTATGTAACAATATAAAGTATGGAAACCGAATATAATTTCAATTAAAATGTGAGAACCATTACTGTAATCAACCCCTATTAATGTGCCAAACCAAAAGGGTCTCTCACTCTCTCTCGCCTCTCTCTATCTCTCCGGAGGCGGGAGGAATTGTATGTGTAATTGCGGCGGCCTCCGATTCGCTTGGTGCAGGTCGGGAACTACTTCGCCGGCGGCCGCCGTCGTCTCACGGCGGCGATCGGTGGAATTGTCGCCTTCTTAGTGGTGAATAAGGGGCGAATTAGGTCCCGCCTTGCATCAATTGAATCCGAGACCAGCGGTGAAATTTTTGGATTTTCATTCGTATTGTCGAGGTGCAAATTGATTTAAGTAAGTATTTCTGTGATTATTATTATTGGATCTATTGCTGGAGACTATGAATTTGGTGTTTGGGTCCCTTGTGAGTTGTTATTTGTTCTGCAATTCATGATTCATATAGAGGCTTAGGGCTTGTTTGGCTACAGCTTATAAGCTATAGTTTATTAGCTTTTTTGCTTAAAAGACAACATTTTGGCATCTGGGCTTATTTCTGTTTTGTCCTCGGTAAATTGTAAATTGTAAGTTTTAAGTTTGATGTATCTTATCTTTTTCTTAGTCAGAAATAAGTTAATTTATTTGCTTAAAAGCTGCAATAAAATGAACACAATTTTATGTCTCATGGTTTGCTTTATATGTATGGCGATGAGATATTTTGGCTTCTAAGGGTATTCCAGCGAGATTACCCATTTCTCTAAAGTGAAGCTGATAATAGTAGACTCCTAGTTCGAAGGAGAATCAATGTAGTGAACCCTCTATTTTGAGTCATTTGAATAGTATTAGATACACCGGTGGGAGAGTCCCTGTAGTTTAATTTTCTAAGATTATTATCTCTAAATTTAATTTAGGATGGGAGCTACTTTAAGAGCACGGATGTGAGTGCTCGATACCCCTAAATGGCTCCCTGTCCAAAATTTTAGATAGTAAACCCGAGGGAAATCAATCCCCTAAAAACATTTGGAGGCTTTGCTACAGTGTCCATTGAGTTGGGGACTACTGTTCATGCCCACTTATATTTTAGAGAAGAATGTTTTGTTATGGGAATTTTCCATTTGTCAGTCTCTATTACAAAGGTAGAAGTAGAAAGATTAAAACTTTTGGGTTGAAATATGGAAAGACGGATGGTAATTCCCCAATTGAACTGGGTTGATTTTCATCTTTATCTCTTAAAAGATTAATCTTTGGTGTTGTAATTTTCTCCTTCAGGTTAGCTTATCCAAGCTTGGAGTTCAGATAAATGTAATATGCGAAATTAATGAAGAATTTTGTATCGAACTTATCAAGTTAAGAAAGCACCCTGCGAAGTGTTACAGGTGTGCGACTCAACGTTGAACCATCTTATTCTGACTATTGACTATAATTCCACAAAAGGCCACTAGGATTAGTGTATAATTCTTCAGACTATTGGCTATAATTCCACAAAAGGCCATTAGGACTAGAATATGGAATTAAATCTAGGAGAGGAAGTACTGGATCGTGTTTTGGGGCTTTGTTTAGCTTAATCTGCTACTATTGAAGCTTCTACCTGGGAACTGTTTCAGAGGGAGGACTTGAAACGATTTTAAGAGGTTAGTTAATCATTTGGTGGTTATTATTTCTACATGCTGAAACTGTGTTACTTTATTTTATACTCTGGAAGCCCGAGTTAAGGTCTTATTGTGTCACTGGACTACGTAAATCTCACTTCAATATAACTTAATAAACAGATGAGTACAAGTGTTCCTAAGTAAATATGTTTATTTAGCAGTAGTAATGAATTTGACTAATCATTCTTTTGTGTAGTTGTTGAATATAAGGTGATTACAGAAATGAAGGTTCTTCACTTACTTGGGAGAAAAACAAACATGTCTTTGGTCTCTGTAGTACAAATTTCCAGAAGGCAAGCCTCGTTGTGCTTAGGTGGAAAAGATCTGTTATTCTTTCCGTATTTGACTAGCATTATGCGTATGTAGTTCTTGTGGCTTGTATCAAGTTATTCTTGTACTCATGAATTAGTGCGCAAATGAATTTGATTGGGCCCAAATAAAAATGATAGTTTTTCTATTGAAGATGTTAATATATTTCTGTTTTTGGAAAAGTAAAAAACAAACTGTTTTGTTTATCTTTCATGTGTCCCAGCTCAGTTGAATTGAGTTGAATTGCCAGCTTCTATGTGTAGTGTCATTGTTTTTGAAGTTATTATATCAACACTATTATTACAAGAACTTTGTCGATTTTATATATTTTGGTTGAGTGCATGCTCTATTTTTCATTCTCTTTAATACATTTTTCTCTCATTGTGACCGTGGTGTTTCTGATCAATCTTTTTGTATTGTAGATATTTTGATCGGTGCTCTCAACAATAGCTATTCTGTTGACATTAGAATATCACCCGGACTTTTCTCCTTGTGGCATTTCTAGAGATCAAACTACAAATTTTAATATGGAAATGGATCCTGCTGGAGTGTGGTTGGAACGATAAAAATAATGGAGAGGATCCTGAACCGAGATTTTGTCTATGAAAGGTTTGAGTATTTTGTGTCCGAGATTGTTTTATCAGTAATGGTTATATCAAGGGCACCATTACAAATATACATAGGAACACTGATATATAAGTTCATATTTCCAATGTTTACGTACTAACACCGTTTAGGCAGACTGAGTAACGATTTCGGAAGATGTTAGTGTAAAGGTGTGTAGTATATATTCTGATTTCTTATTTAAGTCGTTAACTGCCAAGTCTTGTATTACTTATGAAGTGCTGGAGAAAGGAGTATTCACATGAAGACTTTTATGTGAACAAATGGCTAATTGTTTAGCATCTGACAAATGTCCAAGGCATCTTAGGTTGAAGGAGCTTTGTGAGATGTAAATTTTAGCAGCGCACTTAAGAGGACTAATGGGAGGCTAGTCTTTTTCGAAGGTTTAGCTTAATGCTTGCATTACGAAACTGTAACAGGCTTGTTATGAAACTAAACAGGCTGCATGGTTTGATTGTGTGTAGATTGATTTGTGCAACAACAGGCTCCAAATTTTGATATTGTGCGTTGGCTGAGGTTTATATAATCAATCTTTGCCAAACACAGACTCGTCACTCGCATAAGCAAACTATTCCATCACACCACCAGATAACACCAAAATTCAATTGTCACAGAATTCAAAATTATCGAATTTCCCATCGACAGAATGTTCTCCTCCCTAGCGTACAAGATGCCACAATAGCTGTAAAATATGAGTTTAGTATATACACCATACACTTTCCAGAATGCATTTTTACTGCATGGCCTGAACAAAATATCAAAGATTTCTTCGACCTAACTGTGCACAAAACTGATCGACAGCGACCACGGCACGTGATGCTGAGCCGATGGATCCATCATATCTACAAAAGCACGTAATCAATTAGAAAGTATCATCAAAAAGAAAGTTCAAACTTAAACTCCCGATTTTTTTTAATTGAATAGAAACAGTGCATTCATCTTGGGATGCAGGAAAAGAATCTAGTTAAACTAAGAGACCAACCCAAATTACTTACAAGCCAACCAGGAGAAATGCCGAAGTCTGCATTACAATGGCACCTTCACCTGTAGCTTTTGAATTGTTCAGGCACCTTGCAGAAAACCAATTCTCGTGAATTGTTGTCACCAGGTCTACCAAACAAGGATCAGATAAACAAAATAACGATCAGTGTATAGGGACATGTGAAAATTTCATGAGGACATTATTTTGTTTATACTTTTTCTGGATAGGGCGGACTCTGACAAGGTCTTGGCCCTTGGGATCCAGCTAGACCTTGAAAAAAAGATAAAGGGAACCGCTAACTAGTACATAATTAAAAGTTGCTCCAAATATCTACTAGTAATGCTACACATACATTGATGGGGAAAAGTAATCCATTTCACGTCTACGCCTGTACTTGAACATAAGAACTATCATCTCTTTCACGTATCTTTATTTACACCGAATCTGTGCGCCAAACATAGCATTATTCATAGTCTCACATCCTATGGTCCAAAGGTGGCCATTTGGACATTGTTTTAAAGCTCACTCTGCTCGATTGTCGCATTGGTTTCTCCTCAACTACGTGCGTGTGTCTCTCTCTGTGTCTGTGTGTAAGGAGACACAGACTTGTTTGGAGTATTATAGCTGGAAACATAGAATTATGACACTAAAGAGAATGCCATATACCCACTGTCAAGTACTGTACAAATAAAAGAAAACCAAATAACCCTTGCGAGTGCATAAAAAAATCAGCTTTCAAGGACTCAAAACATTGTACAATTTAAAGCAGATATGCTCTAGAGGCTTTCCTCTAGTTGTTGGTAATAAAATTTATTCTTTCTTTGTTCAAAAAAAAAACATACTGATAAGGGAAAATGATTATGGATTGTATAGGAACATATGTAAGAAACCACGGATATGCATACGACTTACTAGCTCATGTTATCAGTCTTACATTCCAAACAAAAACATAATGATGCAGATACAATAGAACTCACATTCATTCAATCCAATGACAAAGGTTTCTTGCTGGAATTTATTTCGCTTGTAGAAACCAAGAAATTGGCCCATTTCAATTGGATTTGCTTTTATTCCTTCTTGTTCAGCACTGTTACAAGAAACAGAAAAATAAAACCATGGCCTAGGGGTAAAAAAATGTACAGAGAGAAATAAATTGATTGTCGCTTGTTACAAGGAAGAACATTTTCAGTAGAGTGAAAAAACACTTGTTTCAGACTCTACTCAGAGCACAAGAAAAGGATTTTGCAAAATAATCAATAAATTTAAGAAACCAAATTATGGAATATAGAGTACAAGTACCTTATAAAATACGATTAACTAACAAATCATTAAAAAAAAAGAAAAAAAGAGCTCTCCTTACATGGTAGATGAAAGCCGAGATGGTCCAATCGGGTCATAGTTAAGCAGGAAAGCAGCCTTCAATGGTTCACCTACAAGTTAAAGCAAAAAGCTTCCCCTTATATATCTCTGTCTAAAACAGAAGAAGAGAAAGAGAAGGGATAACAGCAGATCTAGGTCGTTCACCCGAAGAACCAACAGAGTTAGAAGCCCACTTGTCCCAAATTTTATGAACATAAGCCCAGTCCATTGAAGTTGCGAACAACTACCAAAAAAAACAAACCAGCATGTTATAACGAGGAACATAGTTTGGAAATAACCATAAAAAAATGGTATGATTCTTTTTATCGTGTTGCTGTAACAATTGAAGAGTAAAAATCTGAAATACAAGACAAGATTGAAGAGTATAAGAGAAATCAGTTGCAAAACCAACTGAAAAAATTGTCTACATGTACAGCATCATCTTACTGGATGAGATTTAGGAACTAAGACCCCTCGCGTGGAAGTCACCAGTGAGTTGCATCACAGGCCCCTAGTTCTTAAAAGTCCGCCATGAAGGCAGGGAAGATTATACTGTTTGTTGAACTATAAGCCTGGCAAAGTAGATGAAGTGCATAGAAAGGGTTCAACAGCAACTCATTCTAAATAATCTTCATGCATTTGTGGCCACTAAAAAAAGCCTCTACAGAGCTGTATGGCATTTCCTTGGTAAATCCATACCAACCAAAGGAGACAGAATTGTATCCTTTTGTCTTTCAACAGGTATACAAGTTCGGAAGCTTTTGAGGTTTGGGTTTTCAGTGTATTTGGTTACTCCAATAGTGCAATTCTTCACAAGTAACCTGCTCATTGGATCCGCATTACAACCACAAAATTATGCTGCCAATAATTACTCTCAAGAAACAGGTACCATTTTTTGAGGAACAATTATCCTTCCAACCCTGAGCTCAATGACCCTCATTTAGCTTAAAACCAGAAATTTTTAGAGAGAATGTCGATAATAATTGTTTAACCATACAGAATGGCCAATAACCATAGCCTGCCATGAGTATTTTAGGCCATATTGGAAGTAAACAACAGAACTAAAAGAACTTACATGCAATAGAAACACAAATGAAAAGGTTCCAAAAATCAAAACACCATTACAAACTAGTTTTTAGGCTATAGAAACTCACCTTTGCATAGTAGTAGTTTTTAGGCACTAGTACTAAAAGCGCAAACATATATAAATACACATTATCCACGAGGGGAATATTGAAGGTGAGCGCAAGCTGGTATGCACATACTAACCACCATACTCAAATAGAAAAAGAACAAGAAATAAATAAAAGCATATGCACGTAGGTACAAAGGTACTATGAAAGATGGGGAAAACCTAGACAAGAATAAAAGTTAAGAATAGATACCGTAACTTAATAATGGATATTCAAAAGTTGCTACCACCGGGGATGGATTTAGTAGTTTGCTAAAGGGGGCTACAGCCATCCCCATAATTTTTTGGGCCAAAATTTTTGGTTTAAAATTTGTTATTTGTAATTTTAGTGTTCAAGTTACAAAGTCATTTTTTTTTTTTTATATAAGTTCAGTTACCCGCGTAAATTTTATATTATCTTCAAGCCCTAAATTTCAATATCTATTCCTCAAACTCTAGAATAGAGGTTGGCATACGGAGAATATTCATATACCAAACAAACTTAAGAGCAGAACTGCAGATGAACAGTAGTCCTCTGGTTCAAGTAGAAAACTGTAGCAAAACCCCTATTTATCATAGGATTGAATGGTATTTAGATACACTGGTAGGTTCCTAAATTTACAACCGAAATTTTTGGTACGAATTCATTTAGTCAGTGACGGAACTAACAACACTCATAATTTTTAAACGTTAAATTTTTAGCATTAAATTTTTTTGTCTAAATTTAGTATTTAAATT
>MKEJ01001009.1:0-13476 GCA_001753735.1 Embelia ribes
CAATTTTAAAAATAATATTTTTACATAAATACTAATAAAATTATAATTATTTATTTATTTAAATAGAACATTAATTTTTTACACTTAAGTTTTAGTTTATATATCATATTTAGTAGTTTTAAGATTAATTCTTATTTTTAAATATTAAATTTGAAATAATTATTTAAGTATTTTAAACATTTATATTATATTACATTTTTAATTAATTATATTAATTTAGTGATTGAAGAGAGAATATGTTAATTTTTTTAATATAATAGTATAATAATGTGACATGAGAGATAATACATTAATTTTATATATTTAAATAATAAATAGCAATTTCTTAGATTTGAAAAATCACACTAAATATTCGAAACGAAATTAAAAAGTAATATTACCTACCTTTTTATTATCTAAAGTAGTGAAGAAACCTTTATAGAGAGAAGCCGGTGTAAATGCTCTAACTCAAACACTCTCAAACAATAAATA
This sequence comes from Embelia ribes, assembly GCA_001753735.1. Lineage (NCBI taxonomy): Eukaryota > Viridiplantae > Streptophyta > Magnoliopsida > Ericales > Primulaceae > Embelia > Embelia ribes. Next base: position 472 of record MKEJ01001009.1, read on the forward strand.
TTAAATTATTATATTATTTATTCCTTCTAAATGGTTTGACTAAACAAGTAATTTAAGATAATTTCAATTTTAAATTTTAAATTTTAAATCAAAGAAAAGCCACCAATTTTATCCATATTAATTCTTGACTTAATTTTACCACTAATATGTAAAAAAAAATAAACAATGATAATCTACTTTATTTTCTAACGATCGCATGTTCTAAAATGAAAATATCTAGTTAATTTTTTATATTCCAATTTAAAAAATTACTCCAATTATTTATGGACGAAAGATTTTTATTTTTTTTTTTTTGTCCCATATCTCACATTCAATTTTCCATTTACTATGTTCATTAATAATAGTATACGAAAAGAAAATCATTAATAGAAACTATATTGACACATGTTATATCATGTGAGCTAATAATTTACACGATTTTTGCTAAGTTAATGATTTACCTTAATAAATTACATGGATTTATTGTTCCTCAGCCTCTTTAGAAGGAAGAGGGGGCTCAAAAGTGGAGAAAAGTCTAAAAGCTGAAATCACAGCTAAAATTAAGAAGCAAAAAAGTGCAAAAGCATGGAGGATTAGAGCTATCTTCATTTTGGTGCAAAAATTGCCATAAGAGGTGCAAGCTTCACTCCAAGTCACTTTCCTAGCCCCATTATATGCCAAATATGTAATTTCTGTCACTGCAGCCATTGATGTCACCATTAAATAAGTTACAACCTGCCCAAAAAATTGAAAATTTATAAGATATATCACATTCAAAGGAAACAATTTGCACACAAAAAATTCATTTCGTTTGAGATCTATTTTTTGAAAAATTTACGTTAATGAGCCGACTTGATGTTTCATTTTGTTCAATTTCGTCTCCCTTAATTTCTTGAGATATATTATTCAGGAACTTGCTTTCCAGACATATTATTCAGAAAATCACAAAAATAGGAAATATATCATACTTAATCACTTTTTTACAATATTAATATTATTAAATTAAGGACAAAGCTAAAAAAATTACTAAAAAGAACTATTACATTCCCATAATTTTGAAAACCCACTAAATATCAAATATTTTAGTGGAAAAATAATATTATGCATCCGACATGATAATTTTCTAATCCCTATAATAATTTATATATGACATCAATGCTCCTATTTTAAATTCTTGGTTCCGCCTTCTATATTAAATAATATCACTAAAATATTTAATCTAAAAAAATAATTTACTTCTGTAATTATATATCTTTCATTATTATAATTAAATAAAATTTAAAATACTTCAGTAGTTATTTCTTAATTATTTATCACATCGCTAATTTATTTTTTTCTTAAATTACCACTTATCCTCTTCATGCTGCATCCACCAATGTTTAAAATCTAAGTATCTAATTTCTGCCACAGCAGCCTTTGAATTCACCATTTTTATTTTTTTTATTTTATTACTATATATATATTTTTATAATCCATTAAAGTCACCATTAAATAGTTACACCGACCCAAAACCATAAACTTTATGAGCAGCTCCTATATTCTCAGAGGAGAAATTACAAAATAACCCTCAATTGTGTTCTTAATTCCTGATTTGGTCCAACGTTTTACAATTGTAACACTGCAGCACCCTTTTTCCACTTTCGATTGCAATCAAACCCTCTTCTTTTGTACTTCTATCGTTTATGCTATGTTTGGAGCAATGATTTTCTAATGGAGAAATTATGGAACAGAAAATTCTCAGGAAAAAGAATGCTACTACATATGGAAAATATTCTATTTTCTTTTATTTCTCTAAGATAAATTCACACAAATTTTCATAAATTTTAAACATGTTGAATTGGCCTAATTTTGCAGTTTTATTTGGTGCAAAAGAAGCAAGTTTTTTTCTTTAGTCTATTCTTTTAGTAATGGTGAAACTTTATTAAAAATAGCTAAAAGTAGAATAAGGAATTCTTTTAGCATACCGTTTTACACATAAATAATAATAAATAGCAAAAATGATACCGTGCCATATTAGTTCCTCAAATATATGAAGTTAAAAGTTATACTTCAAATAACTCCATCTTAAATCTACAGATATAACATTGGTTTCAAAGAATAAAATTGGATCCAATTTAATAAAACATACACAATAAATTTAACACTAAAATTTTACCTGATCCGAGACAAAGAAAAACCAAGCTTTATTTGCCAAGCTTTTGAAGCATGTGGAAGCTGCACCAAAAAGAGCATACCCACCACACATGCCACTAATGCAAATCATGTACCTAGCCACCAAAAAATATATTCATAAAAAAAAGAAATCAATAAGAGAAAAAAAATTTATTTTTGTTTCCTTTTATTCGTATGGTTTCTGCGGATAACCATAAAAAATATAATTTTAAAAAATTATTTCCTAATTTTTTTAAAAATTTCCAGAAACACTATCCAGTTACTTTTTGTAACGGCCCACTCTTTTATGTAGAGATTATTACAAAATAGTCCCCATACTTTCAACAAAATTTCTATTTGCTACCTGTTGTTTCAGTTGAGCACTAATAGTTGGCAACGTTTTGAATTTGGGACATGATCGGTCCATATTGTGAGTGGAATATACTAATTGAAAATCTTTTAAGGTTATTATTATAATTATAAAAAGGTTCTGAAAAAAAAAAATCAAATATGTGACTTTTAAACATGGGACCAAATCAGTCACCTCTTTAAATAGGGACTATTAACCAAATCGAGTTTCTATTAAATTATGGCGGCCGCAGGGTAATTCACTCTTTTATTTATGCAGTTTCCAGAAACTATTTGTGGACAAATTTGAAATATAAAGAAAATAAAAAAAACTCCCAAAATTTCATTGATTTCATTTCCCAAATCTGTTATAAAGCAATAATTGTACCTCTAAAAACACAAACTGAAAATTATGAAAACACAAAAAATTCCTTGTATATATATATATATATATATATATAACAAAAATTTGGCACATAATCCTTTTCTTACACATGAAACAGAAGTCATCTTTTCTCATTTGACTAGACAAAAACAACAGACTTAAGAAATAAATTGAGTGACTTGTATTGTTATCGAATTTTCATTATTAAATTATCCTGTTTAAGGTCAAAGGCCATTCATAACTTCCCAACTTAACTAGCTATTGCATCATTATTCACCAAATTCTAGTTAATGTGCCTACTGAGTTAGTCTAAAACATTCCACTGTTTGTTTCAATTTTCAAACTCTGGACTCCGGTATGCACTAGTAACCCTCCGGACTATAGGCTACTCTGTCACGAGGGGAGAGGCGGGACTAGCAGTCAAGAGTTCATTCTGCGTTGTTTTAAAACTATATTTAATTAAATGTTAGCAATTTGTGTGATTTAATCCCGGGTTGAGTCCAGTGCAGCATAGTCCTACGAAATAATCATATGCATCACACATTTGCCTTTATGATAGCACGGATGCTCCTTTCAAGCAGCTATTCATTCTTTACACAATTTACTGCCAAAATTGAGTTCTCGTGTGTTCTTGCCCTTTCTATAACGCCCTTTTGTTTTCTGCTAACTTACAGCAGAAATGCTGCCTGTTAATGTTCCTCAATTTTATAAGCAGAGAAAGATTTCGCAGAATTGAAATGTTGTACCAAATGAACAGATGGCTGTTTATTCCTTAGATAAGAACATATTATGGTATCCAAATTTACAAAGATATTGGTAATCTTAATTAGCTAATACCCTTATTTTGCTCAACTAACTCATATGTAAAGCTGAGATTCAATAAGAAAATGTTACAACAAGAAATTGGAAACCAACTCAATACAAGAATTTTTCTACAGGAATCTGTGCCGGAATTTTTTTTGAACAGAAAATATTTTAAGGATAAATTACTGCAAATTAAGAATAACTTACTATAAGTATTTTTAGGAGTAGTAATTTGTCCTCAAGTAATAGTAATTCGTTCTGAAACCACAATAATTCCTGTAAAAAAATTCATGTACCTAGAGAACTTCCCAAGATGTGATACAAGATTACAAATTGAAGATCGTTAACCACTCCAAATTTTTTTTCCTTTTATAATTGCATAGATTACACTTCAAACATGTACTAGGACTTGTGCTTTAAACAGAGGACAAATAGGGAATATGGTATATATACGAGGTGTACCGGCTAGTTAGTCTTCTCCAGCAACTTGATCCCGTATGCTTGCAAGATATCCAGAGCTGCAAATTATGTTTTGGGAATTCTTAATACTTGCAAAAGGGGTTATTCAAATTAACTACAGAGAATCACAAACACTGGCACCGACGAGAAAAATTAGGAAGAAGTCTACACTCTACGAACTCAAGGGGGAAAACTAGAGAGAAAAAGAAGGCATTATTCAGATTTAACCTAAGGCAAATATCAATTACCTGGAATATACACTTCTGGTTCGATGGGCCTCAAGATCCCCCTTGTCTTGATCTTATTTGCCAGTATGAGCTATTGACAAGTATAGAAACATGAGAACAGTTTCAGCCATATAACACTATAATAGTGGACATCAAAAGTTCAGAAACTTCAGACAGAAAAAAAGTGGTGTCACTGCTCGTCCGACACTCAATCTGGCCATCAATTTATGGTTATATTTTAGGTCCGGAGAAACGATGAACAACTGAGGGACACTATGTCGGAGCTTAGGCATTCGTGTTGATCATAAGGAAATACAAATGCATACTTGAATTAATACAAAAAGGATAGAGAAATCCAAAGATGCATCAACTACAACTTGATCCTTCAAGAAGTAAACTAAAGATGTGAAAATAGTAAATCATGTATGAAAGCCAAAGACGTTAAAAGAAGAAATCATCTATATATACCAGAGCTCCAATGGCTGCCGGGATTCCAACAGTAAAAGCCATAGCAGTTGTCATTTTCCCATTATTAGTCTTCCCAAATTCCAGAAGAGTAGCCCGATGATTCTCTGTCGGCCGACCATCTACGAATTCTACTTCCACTTCATGGTGCAAAAGCACCATATCCTGGCATAAAATTATAGGGAAGTTAAAATAGACCAGCATTGATAAAATCTAATAAGTATTACCCCAAATTTAAGAAACTCAAGGATAATGTAGACGTGAATCTCATTTATCGACTCTTACCCACAGTTGAAAGGGGCTCGACTTGTAATGGTTTATAGAGTGGGCATGGCTGCAAAGTGCGAAGGAGTTTGTCATATGCAGTTTGATGGGGTGGCATTTCTTACAATGCAAGTTTGGTCGAGCTTGCCTTCAAGATTGAGTCACCCATATCTTTGAAAACACGTTATAGACTTTTTTTATTCTTCTCTAATTTCTCACTATCTACATTACAATTTCTTCTTTGAATGTGCCGCCCTCTATGGGATACAGGTAACTGCCCTAAACCATGTCCTTTTCCACCAACTAACAGGGGCACTAAGCCTATTAGGATAAGTTTCTCTTAGCATACACAAACTTAAGGAATGTATAATGCAAAATTTTGAAAATGATTATATAAATCCAATTTTTTCTATTGCTATACACATAAAAGTTATATTTAAATATTGATTGAAAACGTAAAGAATGACTGTAAGCTAGAGTTGTAGGATAATGAACAGATGACAACAATACCTGTTCTGTGCCAGAGTATGCTAGCCTCTCTTCCATACGAAGGCACGTGACATCAAATGCACTCTGACAGGATATAGGAATTTCAGTCTTCTCGTGAAATCCTAAAAATCTAATCCAACACCAACATAAAACTTATCAACTTCAATCATAAAAGTATACAGCATAACAGGAGTGAAAGTTGCACTCAAAAAACTAGGAGTTCATTTGCTATTGCTTTTCAGGTTCTTCTGTTTTCCTTCCTCATTCTTAGAAAGATATGCATAAGCATCCAAGAAGCAAAAATGTGCGTGAGAAACTATATATGAAAAATAGTAACCACCAATAGCATCGTTGGGAATGTACATGATGGTTTTGGCAGTCTTTGCTGCCGATTCTTGCTCTTTGCTAAGTCCAAGAGCAATAATCTTTTCCATGATATTCTTCTCTCCCAATGTAGTATCCTCTGAATTCTGGTTTTCATCACCGAGAAGTTTGAGCAAGAATGATGCATATGAGGGTTTCTTTTCTGTCTTAAGTACCGGATGGGCTTCTGTGTTAAAGAAACCTATTCTTGCCAGTTTGCCCATTATTTCACCAAATCCTGCACACAAGAATGACAAGAAATTTCAACACATCAACATGCCAACACCATCAAAAGGAAAGAACCTCACCCCTCTTCTCAGTCAAGATTGATGGAAAGGAGCCATGAAGCAACCCAACTTTGTTATTAGAGAAAGGGATTTGGGCTTTTCAGGAATTATATATATCCTTTATTTTTTATGCATTTGAGTAGCAATAGTAATTTTTATAACGTCCCAGAAATTCTGAGATAATTTTTCGCATTAAGTGTTGTTATTATATGTTGCATTTAGATATTAATGTGGCATAATGTGTTGTTACGTGGAGTAGCATTATTGAAGTTGATGTTATGTTGTAGGGTAATTGGGAAGAGTGAGGTAATGGGTTAGTGAGGCATTATAGTCAATGCCTTAGCGTTTGGTGTTGAAAGTAGCAGAACTAGCGTGTCTAACGCCTGTCCGACGGTCAGACAGGGGGTCGGACCTTTGCTTAAAAATTCTAGGGAGTTCAGCCAGCGTCAAACTGGTTGTCCGACAGGATATCCGATAGTTTCCTGCTAACAAACAGACCTCTGAAAGGACCGTTGGACATGTCTGTTTTCTGGAACCCACTGCGTGGATACATTGAATGTAAGTCATTTATTTCCCCTTTCACTTTATGACCGAAATTTCAGAAGAGAGAGAAAGAGGTGAATAGAAAGTTTTATCTTCTTCCTCCAATTTCATCTAATTTCAGGAGTCGTTTGTGAAAATAAAGTGGATATTCGTGATCACCGAAGTGTGGAGAACATTTTGAGGCAAGTCTCGTTCCGTATCTCGTTCCATACCTCGTTCGTTCACTATTCGTCGATTTCCGTGCATTGTTCGTGCGTGAAATTAAATTTGATACTCTTGTTCCTAGTGATGAGTAAAGTGTTTTTCTCCTCTAGGTTTGTTTCGTTTCACGTTCATTTGCTAGATCAAACCTCGGAGTAAAGAAGTGGAGATTTGGGAGTTTTTCTTGCAAGGCTTTCGGGTGTTGTCTGGCATGGTGTGAGGTATGAGTAGACTACGAAATAGCAAAATAAGCATAAGTTTATGTGTGTACCTTTACGTGTAAATTTACGTGTTGAAGTTTATGCTTTACCAATGTGTTGTCGATATTAATTTCTTGTTATTTGAAATTATATGCGTAGATTATATGTATTATTCATTTATTGCGTTGGTGTAGCATGCTCATGATATGAACTAAAGTGCTGGTTTTTTACAAACAAGAAGTGATAAAATGATTTATAAAGTGTTGAAAATGTGAAGAAAATGAAATTTTCAAAAGAGAAGTGAAAGTGAAGAAACGTGTTGGTTATATGAAGGAGCGAAGATGCAAAAAGTTCCGTTAAAGTAAAACGAGAAGTTTTAAGAAGTATTGTTACGTGTTGTTTACGAAGAATGTGTTGAGTTGCATTTATTGGGAAATTGAGTTATTTTCATTTTTTTGGGGAAAAGTATCGCCTTTTAGTGTTGAAAGTAAAGAGAAGATGGCACCTTACTGTGAGAGTTGGGAAATCTGATCAGGGACATATTTTTACTATAATCACGTCTTGCAAAGAGGACGGATTATAGACATATTGAGACACTAATTCCCAATTTTTATGTGTTATATTATTGTTGGTGTCAAACAGTGTAGAGTTTGCATTGCATAGACATTGCATATACTCTTATATATTGTATTTTACACATATTGGCACCGCATACCATCACGTTTATCGTGTTATTTAGTAGGCTAACTAATATATTTTCTTGTATCATCATTGCGTAATAGGTGTTGAGGCAGATGACAAACCTCATTGAGGCTGCTTTGATGATTATGTATTTATTTTTGGAGCTATAGAAACTGCAGTCGTTATTCATGATATATTATTTTGAGGCATAGTGTTACAATGTTGTTGACTTATATTTTTGTATTACTTTTTGTTGTTGCCTTAAGTGGTTAGTGTTGTATTAGGCGAGAACAGGTTGTAATATATACTATTATGGTGTTGAATAAGCAATCAACTTGTTTTATTCAGTAAACTATGACATTTACTTTTGCGTTGATATATAATTGTATGCAGACTATACATATATTTAATTTACGCACTCTGAGACTTATTATGTTGTAGAATGAGTTGGACAGTTTGGTGAACTAGGGTTATTTTCCTTTTTATTTTATTTTCTTTAAAAATCTATGTATTTTTCTTTTTCTTTTCTTTAAAAAGGGAAAATAGATCGTGTCCCTGGGTTTTAAGGGATTCGGGGAGCGATAGGTTGGTATCAGAGCTTAATCGGGTTAGATAAACCTTGATGACTTGAGGGTAGGCAGGGCCGAGAGTATATGTGTGTTGTTTGTTTGTTTGTTTGTATTAGTGGCATGCGTTGTCGTGTCATATGAGTGATGTTTGATAGTTGCGTTGATTTTCATTTGCATCGGTGTTGAGTTTCGTTGCGAAAGTATTGCGTTGCATAAGATATTTGTTTGTGAAGTGAACTAATACCTTTTCTTATGTTATTGTTGGTATTGTGAACAGAGCTATGGTGAGAGGATGTGGACGTGGACGAAGTAGAAGCGGGGGATGTCGTAGTGGTAGAGGTTGCGGGGTCAATGCTCGAGGTGGTCGTATTGGGGGTTGTGCTATTGAGGAAGTAGAATCTAGGCATACTCGGACTCGAAAAATAGAGATTAGGGAAGCTGAGGGTATTCCCGAATTGGAAGAGAGTAGCGAGGCTAGCATGAGGAATATGATGAAGAGATTCACAATAATCGACCTCGTGTTCTGTTATGTGCTTAAGCGGGAGTTGACGATGTCGAGAGAGCTCAATCGGACACTTCTAATTTGCTAAAGGCTATAGAAGAAGTGATGCACAATCTAGCGCAAAGCACATGAATAAAAGGTGGACTCAGTGGGGGTACAAGAGCCTCACGGCTCAATTGCATTTCAGGTGCATGGATCATCCCATCTTTAAGGGTGACGAGGAGGTGATCGTTGTTGAGCATTGGCTGATGGGGGTTGAGGGGATATTTGACGCACTTCATATAATTGACGATAATTTATGAATGCCTACAACGCCATTCTATTTACGAGGCGAGGCGCCCGAGTGGTGGAAGGGTCACGTTGAGGCGTGTGGTAGAGTTGGCATGACATTGGAGTCTTTTCAGAGATTGTTCCTAAAGGAATTCTTCCCTAACACTATTTGGGAGCGGAAGAGGACATATTTTACAAATTTGTTCCAGAAGAGTTTGACTGTGATGCAGTATCAGTGGTTGTTCACTAGTCTATATCCTATGCTCCAGAGCTAGTCTCCACTGAAGAGCACTAGATACATATGTTTGAGAGTGGCTTACGCCATGCAATCAAGTCGATAGTGATTTAGGACTAGGCAAGACGTATAAGGGTTGTGTAAGAGCGATAATGAGGGTAGAAGAAAGCATTTTTGAGATGCAATAGATTGTTGATGCTCATCCTCATCGGTATTCAAACTAACCTTCTGGTTCTTGTTCCATTCTGGATTCGGGGATTATTATAGGTAGCGGTGGTAGGGGCGGAGGTAGCGGTAGTATTGGTGGGGGTGCTACCTCTAGCGTTGGTGGTGGTGATAATAAGAAGAGATCTCGTGATGCTTTTTATATTCCTTCTTGTGGTGGCCTCTTTAGTCTGCCCGACCTTTTTCATTTAGCTCGACAATTCAGGGTAAGAATGTTTTACTTGTGGCCAGCAGGGTCATTTTGAACGAGACTGTACTTGCCTTCTCATTTATCTATTCTGTGGTGCAGAGGTGCATATGTAGACTTTATGTCCTACTGCAATGTATAGACGGTGTGGTGCCCGGGGACATATGTAGACTCGCTATCCCGAGGGTTTGCGGTTCCGAGTTGTCCCATTGACCTACTTTTTCTTTTGTTCCGCCTGAGATGGCTTCGAGGAGGCCGTATGTTCCTCCGTCTATTTCTTATTGTCAGGGTGAGGAATCGTCTTGGGGAGACATTGGTGGTAGTTTTCGTGGGTGGTTTCAGTAGAGATAGATTTTACAGGCTCGTGCTTTTACTATATCGCAGGCTCCGAATGCGATCGAGCCATCTATTGTGAGAGATATACTTACATCTCTTTCTAATTTGATGTATGTGTTGTTTGACATGAGTGCTTTATACTCTTTCATATCTGCACTATTTGCATGCCTTCTAGAGTTACTTGTATAGTGTTTGAATACCCCTATTTATATTGATACTCCGGGGGAGAATATTTTTTGCATTGGTATTATGTGTCGGAGGTGTGAACTAGTGATAGTAGATCATATTTTTTAGTATGATTTTGTATTATTTGAGATGTTGGGGTTTGATATTGTTATCGGCATTGATTGATTGTCTCACTTTCATGTCGTTATTGATTGTGGAAGGCGTAGAGTGTCGATGGTGACAGCGACAGGAGTTAGTGTTTATTATCAGGGGGAACGAGAGCTTTCTTTTCCTTATTCGCACAAGTCGCAGGCTAGTATAGCGTGCATATTGGCTAGTCTCTCTATCTTTATGAGGGGATTACGGGGGAGGTGTCGATTCCTATAGTTCATAAATTTAAGAATGTATTCCCCGATGATCTTAGCAGATTTCCTCCCTAGACGGAAGTGGAATTCTCCATTGGTTTGGTCCTTAGAACTAAACCGTTTTCTATGGCTCTGTATTGATTAGCTCCAGCAAAGTTGGAAAAGTTGTGAGCACAGATCGATGATCTTAAAGCGAGGGTTTTATTCAGTCGAGTGGGTTTCGGTAGGGTGCTTCTGCATTATTCGTGCCTAAGAAAGATGGGACTATGAGAATGTGCATATATTATCGAAAGTTGAACCGTGTTATGATGAAAAATAAGTATCATTTGCCTTGGATTGGTGACTTATTTGATCAATTGCAAGGTTTTCATTTCTTCTAGAAATTTGATTTGCATTTTGGTTATTATCAGTTGCGTGTGCGAAAAGATGATATTTCGAAGACTACCTTTCGTATTCGTTATGGGCATTTCGAGTTTCTTGTGATGCCGTTTGGTCCAACAAATGTGTCGGTTGCGTTCATGGATTTTAATAAACCACTTGTTTCAGCCATATCTTAATCGTTTTGTAGTCATTTTCATCAATCATATCCTTGTTTTCGTCTACTGAGGAGGCACATCGTGAACATTTATATATCGTTCTTTCGACGCTTCGGGAGCATAAGTTGTATGTTAAATTCTCAAAGTGTGAATTCTAGTTGTGTGAAGTTTATTTTCACGGCTATGTAGTGTCATAAAGTGGTATTGTGGTATATCCTTCTAAAGTTGAGGCCTTTACCGAATGGGAGCAACCAAAATCTGTTTGAAAACTGCGGTTTCTTTGGTCTTGCGTCATATTATCACCAATTTGTTCGGGACTTTTTGCTCTTGGCGGCCTTGAAGACAAGACTAACTCGTAAGGGTATGAAGTTAGAATGGAATGCACAGTATGATGAATCCTTTATTCGAGTTAAGGATTTGTTATCTTCGGCTCCAATTCTTATCATTCTGGAGTGGGGTCTTGGTTGTACGGTGTAGTGCGATGCGTCGAAGGATGGTATGGGTTATGTGTTGATGTAACTCGAAAAGGTTGTGGCTTATGCACCTCAAAAATTGAAAATTCATGAGAACAACTATCCGGCGCATTATCTTAAGCTTGGTACGGTGGTGTTCACATTGAAGTGTTGGTGATACTATCTTTACGGTGCGAAAGTTGAGGTATTGTCTGGTCATAAATCTCTGAAGTACGTCTTTACTCAATGTGATTTGAATATGTATTAGAGGAGGTAGATAGAGTACTTAGACCAATACAATTTTGATCCAGAGTATCATCTGGGGAAGGCTAATGTGGTAGCGGATGCATTGAGTCGTAAGACTCGGTGTATTCTTGCTTTTCTTGAGATGAATGAATGGGAGATGTTGAGTGCGTTAAGTGAGTTTGTCTTGGAAGCAATGGAATTAGATAATAGAGCAATGTTGTTCATGATTGAGGTCCAACCAATCTTGACCACTCGTGTTGTATATCGTTGTTCACGATATGACGAATTCGATGCATATTGTGTTCGTATTCTTTCTGTGTATAGTCTTGATAGATGGACTATTTCTTACGATGGTGGATCATGCTTCCAAGTCATCTTTTCATTCCAAATTTGATTCGGGATGAGGTTCTCTAGGAATCTTATCATTCACGTTTGGTGATTCATCCGGGTGGCACGAAGATGTATCATGATATGTCTCGCCAATTCTGGTTACCAAGTATAAAGAAAGATGTGGCAGAGTTTATATCTCGTTACCTTACTTGTCAATAAGTTAAGGCCGAGCATATACGTCCAGATGGTTTGTTGCATCCATTACCCATTCCCGAGTAGAAGTAGGAATGGATTACGATGGATTTTATTATATGGTTGCCTAGATCAAAATGGGGTAGTGATACTATATGGGTGATAGTGGACCGTTAGACGAGATCTGCCCATTTCTTCCTATACATGCGATTGATTCAGTCGAGAAGTTGTGTCAGAAGTATATCGATGAGATTATCCATCTTTCAAGGCTCCAGTATCCATAGTATCGGATCGTGAACCTCGATTCATTTCGCTTTACTAGTCGAGTATCCAAACTACTTTGGGGACTACTCTTGCAATGAATATGGCCTTTCATGCTCAGACAGATGGCCAGTCTGAGAGGACAATCCAAACACTTGAGGACATACTCCGGGCATATGTCCTTGACTTTGCCAGTAGTTGGGAATAGCACGTAAGCTTGATAGAGTTCGTATACAATAATAGTTATCATTCGAGCATCGAGATGGCTCCATTTGAAGCTTTGTATGG
>MKEJ01001022.1:0-10497 GCA_001753735.1 Embelia ribes
AGTAGTAGTAGTAGAGAGATAAATTAAAGCAAGTCTAAAAGTATAGGGAGTAAATTACAATAACTGAAAGAATATGGAACAAATTGAACCGAGATTATAAACGATGGGATGCAATTTGAAAAAAATGAAAGGATATGGGGCAAATTTAAACAAACTCTAAAGGATAGGGGGCAAATTGTACCTTTACCCAATTGTATGGCTCTATAGATTCTTATATTCAATGAAAATTTTATTTTTTGGAGTATAAACATCATCTTTATAGCTCTACAAATTATCTCCTACAGTGGATTAACATTTTAATTTTTCATTAATCAATTTTATTTTATATAATATGAATGAATTTTTAAATTTTTTATAGAATCTATTTTTATTTATTTACAATAAAATAATTAGCACTCTGCATGAATGACGCTACCCTTTTATCATTATTAACAATTAAAAATTAATTTAGTGAACATTTGGAAGCTACAAATTTGTAATACCAATTATTTGCAATCATGCATTTATTTGCAAAGGCTAAAGAAATTAAAGGTTTGTATTCAAAATTATTATAAAATTGTAACTAACATCCCTTTGCATTAAGAGTAAATATTCATTCAATTGTAATGACAGGTGACACATTCAATGGTAATGATCTTACCTTATGTTAATAAACAAATCTAAGTAAATAGATTTTAAAACAATTCACATAAAAATTCTAAATATATTAGAGTTTAAAATAAAAGAAGAAACACTTGAAATAAACCTACGAAATAATGAAAAGAAAAACATAAAATGAGTTTTAGGCTACATCAAAATATCGACAATGAAAACGACTAGTCTAAACTCTATTCACTTCTCTCGTAATCTAGTCACTCCTGAGGTGGACCGGCCTGGAAATCATGATAGTAGTTAGGGTAGCTCCAGGTAATATATCTATGAATTAGACGTTGGAACTCATGTTACTCAGCCCAGACTGCCTGCTGCCCATCTCTCTCCTAAGTGAAAGCAATAGTTAAATCCTCAACCCTGAGAGCTAACTCCCCAACTATGTCATAAAGCTCACTATCGGTTTCAGTAGCAGCAGCACCAGAAAAACCCTCACCAACACCTTTGGCCCCTTCCTCTGCCTGTGTCAGTCTCGCAGTCCTAGCCCTCTTCCTCATACTCCGAGATGTAGTAGTAGGTTGCTCAGGCCTATGCTCCAGTGACCTAGCCATACTCTCCTTAGTAATCTGGTCTCCTGGCAACTCATATGTAAGATCATCAACATTATCTGCATCAACTCCCTTACTTTGAAGATACTGAGTAATAAAACCACTAAAGGAAAGACTAACCTGCTGACTATTAGATACCAGAAAATCAACTATCGACTGTATGGTCCGAGAGGGAATATCGAATGGGGTCTCTGTGCTTAGAACATACAAAATATGCCGTACATACTGGCTAACATGAGAGTCTTTAATAGTAGGAACGAGATTCTTACTCACCACTTTAGCCAATGGCATATATTCTAATTTCAGCAGACCCATATTAGTCAATTTCAGGTCCGACCCTTGCTTAAGAACCTCAACATTCACTATCTTAGAAGCAACTTGTGGAAATGGGATGTAAACTCGAGGGAGATCAAAAAATGAAGTCACATCCTCAGCTGTCAAGTGAATTCCAACTCTCTAAACCTATGTATAAATTCCCGGAACACCTCATGGCATGTTTGCATTTGAATAAAATTCGCGTACAACTTCATTGGCAGCTATTCCAATATAACAGAAAATTTGTACCCAATGATTATGCTCAACAATGGTCTCCCAATTCTTAGCACTCGAGGAAAGATTAGCCAAACTCATTCGCCTTTCACAAGCCACCTTTCTATTAGCAAAGAAAAGATCGTAATGAATGACGCGATTTGGGGTTTCAAATCTAGACTCGTTGTACTTCCTATCCTCTTGCAAATAATGATCAAAATCATGACGAATAGAGGGAGTACGATGAATACCTGTATAGCCATAGTTCAACGGTGGTAGTGCATCTTCTGCCGGGGTTTGTTCTCTGGGACCTCGATTTCGAACCATTAGAAGGAAGAATGAGAAGAAGATTTAGGGTTTGAGAGAGTTTGAAAATAGGAAGAAATGGAGAACCAGAGATAAGGAGAGAATCGCAGAAATTCGCAAATATAGAAAGGGAGAATAAAAAGTTGCATGCATTTCTTAACAGATGTAACTATTTTAAATCTGAAACTGCCATTTGAACACTTCTAAGTTACCATTCGAACGGCATACCGTTCAAATACCAGATTTTTCACCGTTCAAACAACAATCTTTTGAACCTCAGAAAGATAAAAACTGCAAAATTTTGGCTAAGTGTTGGAATCAACTAAACACTTCAACCTATTCCAAATATAAAATTTGAATTTTTAATGTTTAGCTCAAGAAAATAAGGCCAAATTTTGAAAAATTTTGGCATTTTTTTATAATTTTCATAATAGAATAGGTATGTATACCCTCAACTTAAAATGAATATAGTTCCCTATGTTTCAACTTAGGAACAGAGTCAGAAGGCAAACAAGACCAGAAAATGAAATGAATGACAACAAAAAGCAGGAAAAGAAATAACAAAAAATACACGCTATGTATAAGATAGAATCTCCTCAGAAAAGCTTACTAAGGGTAGAATGGATCTGAAAGATCCATTTCTTCCCGAGTACCATTGAAATTTTCATAACAGGGCTCCCATTCACCTTGAATTGGACATTCTTATAGGGATCAAGAATGATATAAGTCCCAAAACAATAAACAACATACAAGCCAATCCATCTGGTTTTAAGCTTGCCTAGGAATAAATTGAGTCAGGAGTTGTAAAGAAGCATTTTTTCACCAACTTTGACTGATTTGCAAGAAACCCGCTTGTCATGCAAGAGTTTCACTGTAGACTTGGCAATTTTAGCATTTTTAAATGCATCATTATAGAATTCTTCAAGTTCACACAGCTGAAGCTTACGGTGTAATCCACCGTCAGTGATTGACTCATTGCATTGGTGAATTGCCCAATAGGCCTTATGCTTAATTTCAATTAGGAAATGATATGCTTTGCCATAGACAAGTCTGTAGGGAGATATCCCTAAGACAGTCTTGTAAGAAGTCTGGTATGCCCATAACGCATCAGTTAGTTGTAAAGACCAATCTTTTCAGTTTGGATTAAATGTTTTATTAAGAATTCCCTTGACTTCTCTATTTGCCAATTTAGTTTGGCCACTTGTCTGCGGATGACAAGTGGTACCAACTTTCTGAATTACACCATATTTTCTCATTAGAAGACCAAAGGGGCTTGTTCAAAAAATGAGTATCACCATCACTGATAATAACCCGAAGCATTCCAAAACAAGGAAAAATATGTTCTTTGATGAACTTGATCACAACCTTGTGATCGTTGGTACGAGTGGGGATAGCTTTGACCTACTTTGAAACATAATCAACCGCTACAAGGATGTAAAGATTGCTAAAAGAATTATGAAATGGCCCCATGAAAACAATTCCCCAGCAATTGAAAATGTCGATTACTATGATTGGGTTTAGTGGCATCATGTTCAATTTCCCTAATCATTGGCAACAATCACATGCAATGCAAAAAGCATACACATCTTTGAACATTCTTGGCCAATATAACTTGCATTGTAAGATTTTGGCAATGGTCATTTTCGCTGAGAAATGACATTCGCAAGCGACAAAGTGGCAAAATTTCATGACACTTTGGAATTCTTCATCTGGTATGCATTATCGAATGATTTGATCGGGAAAATCTTATAGAGACCAAGCTAATCCCAATAAAAATTTTGAACAATTCTCAAGAATTTCTTCTTGTCTGGTGCATTCCAAAACTAAGGATTTTTTCCTATAGCCAAATAATTGGCTATATCAGCATACCATAGAAATAAGGTAGATTCGATAAGAAAGAGTTATTCATCAGGGAAATGTTCATTAATTAGTAGATCTATTTCATTTGAGGGTTGACTATGAAGCCTCGAAAGATGATCTGCTACCACATTTTCAACTCCTTTCTTATCTTTAATCTCAATATCTAATTCTTGCAAAAGCAAAATCCACCTCAACAACCAAGCTATCGCGTCCATCTTAGTAAGGAGATATTTTAGAGACGAATGATCCGTGAAGATCGAGACATGAGAACCAACCAAGTAAGACTGGAATTTATAAGGGCGAATATGACTGCTAGCAATTCTTTTTCAGTAGTCGTATAATTGAGTTGGGTATCATTAAGCATCCGACTTACATAATAAACAACATGAGATGTACTTTCTTTACGTTTCCTAAGAACAACCCCGATGATATAATCACTAGCATCACACATTAGCTCAAATGGAAGAGACCAATCGGAAATTTGCATTATAGGCACGGAGATCAAAAAAGCCTTTAATTTGTCGAATGCTTCTTGACATTGGGATGTTCACTCAAAGGGCACATCCGCAGATAAAAGATGGCACAAGGGTTGAGCAATCAAACTAAAGGACTGAATGAATCTTCGATAGAAACTAGCATATCCTAGGAAGGATCGATTGTCTTTTACCATCTTTAGAGGGGGAAGTTTTTCAATAAGTTGAACTTTTGATTTATCAACTTCAATCCCTCTAAAAAATACCACATGGACTAAGACAATGCATTTTATAACCATAAAATAGTACTTTTCCCAATTGAGAACCAAATTTGTCTTTTCACACCGAGCTAAGACTTGATCAAGATTCTAAAGGCATTCCAAAAATGTGTCTCCATACAAAAAAAATTCATCCATGAATACCAAAATAATTTTCTCAACCATATCACTAAAAATGTTCACCATGCACCTTTGGAAGGTGCCTGGCTCATCATATAATCAAAGGGCATGCATTGGTAAGCAAATGTCCCTAATGGACAGGTAAAGTTTTTTTTTTTTTTTTTGCTCTTCATTGGCTATTTTAATTTGATTGTAGCCAGAATAGCCATCAAGGAAGCAATAGAAAGAATGACCAACTTGTTCGAGCACTTGGTCTAAGAAGGGGCTAAGAAAATGGTCTTTTCTCGTCACAACATTCAGTCGACGGTAGTCAATACATACTTGCCAACCTGTTTGAATACGAGTAGGAATCAACTCATTCTTGTCATTGGTGACCGTCGTAATACCAAACCTTTTGGGTACTACTTGAGTGGGACTCACCCAGTTAGAATCGGCTATCGGATAAATGATACTGGCATTTAACAACTTAATCACCTTAATTTTCACAACTTCTTTCATGTTTGGATTAAGTCGTCGTTGCATTTGATGAACTGGTTTAGCCTCTTCTTCGAGATAAATCATATGAGTACAAGTTAAAAGACTAATACCTTCCAAGTCCGTAATAGACCAACCAATTGTTTACTGGCGCTTTTTTAGCACTTGCAACAAATCTGTTTCTTGCACCGGCATAAGCTTAGCAGACATAAGCACTGGAAATGACTCTCTATCACCAAAAAAAGGCATATTTGAGATCATTAGGTAATGGTTTTCTCTCGGGATAAGGATCTTTCTCACTAGAGGGTACAATTTTTACACTTGGCATTTCTAATGGCTTAACTCTAGGAAACCGCCCCTAGCTTGCATTAGAGACTCATTTTCATCTTCCAACACTTCTCTAATAATTTTCTCACTATCATACTTGTTCTCGAGATGATCCAAAACTATGGTCTGGATTAAGTCTACGTCCTTGAAATTTGTTTGTTCATCGGGGCATTTAGACACATCAAATACGTTCAATTCCGCTTTCATTTTCCCAAATGTAATTTTCATGACACCGTTTCTACAATTGATAACTGCATTGGACGTGGCTAGAAACAGGCATCCTAAAATAACGGGAATTTATTTTTCAGGATTTGAAATGGCTTGTATATCTAAAACCACAAAGTCAATGGGAAAGTAGACTTATCCACCTGAACAAGTACATTCTCAATTATTCCTCTTGGTACTTTCACAGAACGATCGGAAAGTTGCAACATTGCACACATTCGTTTAAGATCACCAAGCCCTAATTTTTTATACACAGAATAGAGAAGACGATTAACCCTTGCCCCAAAGTCAAGGTGTGCTTTTCCTATGGTGTTGTTCCTTATAACACGTGAAATTGTAGGACATCCAGGATCTTTATATTTTTGCGGGCATGTAAGGCTGCAAAATTGCACTAACATGTTCCATCATAAACGCTTTTTCTTTAACGTTCAATCTTCTTTTGACCGTACAAAGGTCTTTAAGAAATTTTGCTTATGACGGAATTTGCTTAATTGTAGTAAAGAGATGAATGTTGATTTTAACTTGTTGCAGAGTCTCAACAAGTTTTTTATTGATCATCTCATTGCGAGGAATAAGGATTTGTGGAAACGAGGCTTCTGGCTTGTAAACAATCTCACTCTTAACCTCAGCCTTGACAACCTTCTATTTCTCAACTTCTCTTCACAACCCTGGTGCTAAGTCACCAGAATCAGTGCCCACGATTCTTGGAGGTTTGGTAGTATTAGGATCATTAGACTGCTTTTGAGTTTCCCTGGTCAAATCAATTTCTGTATTATTTGACTTTGGGGTTTGGACAATATCGGAAGTTTTGGAAATTATATTAGGTTTGGTCATCGTTTTGTCAACTAATTTTCCACTACAAAGAGTTGTAATGGAATTTACTTGTTCATTATTGATGACACCATCCGAAGTATTTTCCGCAGAATAGGCTTGCGTTTGTGGATTTGGCAATGGTTGAGTAGGCAATTTGCCTTGGCTCTTTTCAATCCTAGCCAACGCTTTCAAGATTTCCACAATATCATTGTCCATTTTATCCATACCTCTGGATAATTGCTTTAACTCTGATTGTGTTTGATCTTCGGATTTATGGACATAATCCATGCGAGCATTCAGAGGTTTATAAACATTTGGATTTTGAGGGTAAAAATTATTTTGAGTAGGGTAATGAGTAGGTTGAGGAGGAGGTTTATTTGGATATGGAGGATGAGGATTTTGATAAGGATTATTGCCTCGAAATTGGTTGTTATAAGGTTGAGGATGTGTAGGATGTGCATTTTATTGTGCATACATGATTTCCCCACATTTGAGGAATAAGAGCACAGTCCTCACTTTTATGACCATCGATTTGTCAAAAAAAAATACATAACTGAATGCTTTTTGCTTAAATAAACAACTTCCAATTTCTTGGTGAGCATAGCAATCTTGGCATCTATGTCATCAAGTTTGCTAATTTGATATTTCCACCACCCATTATACCATCTCGGATTTCAAAAGGATTCAATGGTTCATCTTCCCATTGTTTTGAAAGTTCGGCAAACTCTTCAAAGAAAAGGTTTATCTCATCCGTACTCTTGTCAAACAAGTTTCTGGAGATCTTCAAGTTAATCATTTGCTTGAAGTGAGGAGTTAAACCTTTGTGAAAGAATTGTATGAGATGCCATTTTTCAAAATTATGGTAAGGGCACTTGATAATAAGTCCTTTACAATGTTTCCATCTTGAAAAAACTTTTCTAAAGATTGACAACGAAAGTTCATAATTTATTCTTGAAACTTGACAGATTTATGAGTAGGGAATAAATGATTCAAGAACGTTTGTTGCATTTTCCCCCAAGTAGTTATAGAGTTTGGTAGAAGAGAGTTCAACCAACTCTTTGCTATGTCTTTTAAGGCAAAAGGAATGAACATTAGCTTTATAGTATTGGAAGTGCAATCGGGAACTCAATAGGTAGAGCAAACAACTTCAAATTCATTGATGAAATCATAAGGTCCTTCAGATTCCATACCATGGAAAGAAGGTATAGCTTTGAACATTCCATTCTGAAATTGAAATATTTTTACTTGAGCAGGAGGAATATAGATGCAAGAAGGCATACTCGTTATTTGAGGCATCAAATGTGTACAAGTAGGAAGAGTATTTGGATTAACTAGAGGTCGAGTTTATTGAGCAAAATGTTGCCTCAACGCCTCAATGACATTTGGAGCAAGATTACCAACTAGAGGAGGTTGTTGTTGAACCGGAGGGGGAGGAAGAATTTGTGCTTGATTATCTTCTTGATTTGGAAATAATTGAGCGAATACAAGATTAGAGCTAAATTGGGATTCCCCCATTGTTCTCGACATCCCGGGATTGATCATCCCTATGTTAACTCATTTTTTTATGGATTTTTTTTAAATATACAAAGAATAGACCAAAGAATAATACAAAAGAAATAAGAGAATGGATTGATTAAAATCGAAATGATTTGGCTCAACCTTGATTGAGGAGACTAAATCTAACTCAACAATCCACGAGACCAAGGCACCTTAGATTCAGTAGAGGAATCCCCCGGCAATAGCACAAAAAACTTGACCACTACAAAATTATGTCGGCTTTAAATTGGCAAGTGTACAGTGTTGGTCGTGGCTTTATTGATAAATACCAGATATCGAACTCAGGGATTCCTGGAGAATATACGCACCAAGTTAGAAGTGTAGGATTATTTTGCAAAATTAGTCCAAAGAATGTAAAACAAAAGAAAGCCTCGCCTTGGTATTTTGATGATTTAAAAGCTAAAATTCACAAATTGTAAATAAAATGGCTCAGCCTTACTTGGAATTTGACAAATGACCAATTTGATTCATTCATAGCATGCTAATTAATGTAAATTATTACCAATTTAGACTCTAAATTCATAAATTGTATTTTTCAAGAAAATAGTTTTCAAGTATATAAATCAATTCAAATACCTCGAGAATGTCATCAGGGCAAGCTCATAACTATTCTCGAAAGTTTCGTAATACTTGCATAAGTATAAAGCCCAACGATTTTTCAAAAACACAACTCACTACAATAGCATATGTTTAAAATATTATTAAAACTAATAAATTACTACGTTTAGTAGTTTAAAATCCCAAAATTAACATACTAGGTTTACAATTTGGGTCATTTAGGCATCATCTACAAGAGCCAAGCCATGAAAATCTAGCTAATCATACTTAAAATGAAATAAGCAAGAAAAATATAAATGACTAGAAGATACATAGTTCAAGAAAAAATTGAAAAACGAAATATGAATAAAAAACTAACACTATCAAGTTACAAAGACCTAAAACATGAAATTACCACTAATTAAACACTATAACATGTATAAAAACCAAGTTTAAAGCATAAATAACAACTATTCTAGCAAATAAATTTAGAGACTAAATTTAAGAAACTAAGAATGGAGAAAAACAACTTACAAATACTAAAATGGAAGGAAATGAAAAGGGATGAGTATGCCCTTAGCTTGTGCTCCTACTTTTAACCCAATATTGATTCGAAATCATCAAGTAATATGAAGAAAACTTCAAGAATTGAGCTAAACCAAACTTGAGAGTTTCTATCATTGAAAGAGAAGTGAATAATACATAATGATCCAAAAGTAATCCAAAAGTTGATAGATAAATGAAAAATAATCTGCCAATTTATATATAAAAGTAATATCTTCCAAAAAAATCTGCTTAAATTGGCTATAACCAGCAGAGAATTGCTCAACAACCCCCCCAAAACCAGGTTCACACGTAACTAAAGTTGCCTATACTTCTGCTCAGCATTTCGAATGGCATGGGGGACCATTCAAACAGAACCCCTGAAGTCTAATTTATTTAGTTGTTTCATGCCTTAGCCAAATTCTGAATCTTGTTCTTCATTTTCTTGCTCTTGACTTCTTCAAAACTTGTTTCTTGAGATTTTATAATATTTTGCGGATCATTCTCGGATCTTGAATTCATCGGAAATTTTTTCGAGACTTTTTCAACATTTTTGAGCTTCAATTCATGCCTTTTTTCTACAAAATTATCATAAAAATAAGTAAACAAGAAAATGACCATTTCAAAGTATTGTGAAGCAATATGAAGTTAAAAATGCATAAAAAAATGAATAGAAAACTACATTTTCTGTGTCTAATCAAACACCTCCCATGAGGAACCAACCCACCTCTTGATATTGTTGGTCAGTTCTATTGATGATTTCACATGGCCATTGATCTTGTCAAGCTTAGTATCTTCACTTTGCACATATACATTTAAGGTATTTTTGGAACAAAGGAATGGACATTTGATTAGTCATAGAAATATAGTTTTTTATATGTTTATAATACACTTTTGGCATCATTTTGTATCATTATTTAGTGCAAATGCCTTATTATTCTTTATTCTACTTTGTAGAAAAAATACAAAAAATCGAGCTCGTAAATGGCAAGAAAGTCCCGAAGCAAATCCCTACAAGACCCAAGATTTTCCAAGATGCGTCGTAAAATCTTGAAGACAAACTTTAAAGGAGTGGAATCAAGTGCTTGAAGAGCAAATAAATGAAGAATAAAGTTGAATAAGTACAGGAAAAAGGCTAAGAAAAGTACAAATGTGCAAAAGTCCAGGGGTTACCATTCAAACGACTCCCCTAGACCATTTGAACGGCTAAACAGACATGTTGACTGCGTTAAGCCATGGAAGAACCTTATTTTGGGCGCA
>MKEJ01001025.1:0-11315 GCA_001753735.1 Embelia ribes
TATATATATCACCTCAAAATTACAGTTTGAAAATATATTATGTTCTAACAAGTTTCGGGGTATTACAGATTCGATACTCGGTTTTATTGAGAAAACTACAACCGTCCCTAGTATATTTGCTAGGCAATCTTTTTGTGTAAATCTAGGAAGCGATCAAGTATTGTTTGGATCAAATTTACTTCTTCGAAATCAACAAGATCATTTGAGCGCTTGGAAATATAAAAGACATTGAGTTCCATTTTCATATTCCTGAAACTAAGTTTCATGACTCCGGTCCGACAATTGATAACTGCATTTGACGTGGCTAAGAACTGACGTTCTAGAATGACGAGAATTTGCTTATTGGGATTGGGAACTACTTGTGTGTCCAATGCCACAAAGTTTATAGGAAAGTATAATATATCTACTTGAACAAGCACTTCCTCAACAATTCCTGGAGAAATTTTAATGGAGTGATCAGCAAGTTGTAATGTGACATGCCTTACTTTAAGTTCACCAAGCCCCAGTTATTGGTATATGGAAAAAGGAAGTAGGTTTACACTTGCCCCTAAATCGAGGAGTGCATGCCCTATTATATAATTCCTTATCACATAAAAAATTGTGAGGCAACCAGGATCTTTGAGTTTTAAGGGCGTGCAAGGCTGAAGAATAACACTTACAAGCTCAGTAGTGAATGCCTTTTCGTTGACACGCAAGTTGCATTTAACCATACAAATATCTTTGTAGAATTTGTCTAAGACGGTATTTGGTTGATCATTGTTAGGAGAGGAATGTTGATCTTAACTTATTGCAACGTCTCAAAAAGTTCCTTGTTAAAAGGTTTATTCCGAGAAAAGAAATGTTGCGGAAATGGAACTTTTGATTTGTAAGAAACTTCCACATTCTCTCCACTATCCTTCCCAATTACTATATCTTTTTCAGTCTCCTTAAACTACCCTGTTTTACCTTGATTTAATCTATTTTTCACGGGTGCAGGAGTTGTCGTTTGAACAACGGTGGGGGATTGTTCGCATGATAGAACCTGAACCTCAATTATCTATGTTTTGCTCTAAATTGTAATATTAGGACCAAATGACTGCTTATTAGCACTCCCTGTCATATCAAATTCAATATTGATGGAATTCGGGCCTTAAGCCTCAACATAAACTTTTGAACTTGGATCGGATGTTGTAATGGTCTTATTGATGATTTTGCCACTACGAAGAGTAGTAATAGCATTGATTTGTTCATGAATGATAGGACCATCCTAAGTAGTCTTATCAAAAAATGCTTGTGTCTGTGGATTTGTTAAGGGTTGAGCAGGTAACTTGCCTTGGCACTTTTCCATCCTAGCCAACACTTTCAAGATTTCCGAGATATTATGATCCAACATATCAACACGTCCAGATAAATGCTTCAACTCAGATTGATTGTAATCATCGGATTTATGAGTATAATCCTGCTTTTGGATGTTATCTAATCTACTATTCGGAGGTTTGTACGTATTTGGATTAGGAGGATACGGAGTAGATTAGAGTGGAGGTTTGTTTGGGTATGAAGGATGCACATTCAAATAAGGATTGTTACTACGAAATTGGTTGTTCTAGGATTGAGGATGTGTGTTTTATGCATTTTGTTGAGCGTATCTAATTTTCGTCATTTGTGGAATAAGAGCACAATCATTGATTTTATTTCTTTCAAGTTGGCAAAACGTACACATGACCGTTAGCTTTTTACTCAAATCTACAACTTCTAACCTCTTGGTGAGCATAGAAATCTTGGCATCAAGATCATCAAGTTTGATAATTTAGTACTTCCCACCACCCGTTACGCTATCTTGAATTTCGAAAGGATTCGATGGCTCATCTTCCCATTACTTGGAAAGCTTGGCAAACTTTTAGAAGAAAAGGTATATCTCATCCGTACACTTACCAAACAAGTTTCCAGAGATCTTCAAGTTGATCATTTGCTTGAAGTGAGGAGTTAAACCTTTATGAAAGAATTGAATTAGTTGTTGTTTCTCAAAGCCATGATGAGGGCACTTGATTATGAGACACTCGAATCATTCCCAAGCTTGAAAGAACTTTTCGAAAGATTGACAACGAAAGTTCATGATTTATTCTCAAAACTTGACCGTTTTATGAGTAGGGAAGAAGTGATTCAAGAATATTTGTTGCATTTGTCCCTAAGTAGCTATCGAGCTTGTAAGAAGAGAATTCAACCAACTTTTTGCTCTATCCTTTAAAGCAAAGGGAATAAGCATTAACTTAATGGTATTGGGGGTGCAATCGGTAACTTGATAAGTTGAGCAAATTGCTTCAAATTCGTTAATGAAATCATAAGGCCCTTCGGATTCCATGCCATGGAAAGAAGGTATTGCTTTGAACATTCCATTTTGAAATTGAAACGAGTTTACTTGAGCAGGAGGGATATAAATACAAGAAGGAGTACTCGTCATTTGAGGCATCAATGTGTTCAAGCGGGAAGAGTATTTGGATTGACAGGAATAGAAATTGAGCAAATAATTATCTCAATGCTTCAACCATATTGGGGGGGAAATCACCGATAGGACGATATTATTAAAGAACCGGAGGAGGAGGAATTGGAAGTGCATTATTTCCTTAATTAGGAAATAATTGAGAAAAGACAAGATTGGGATCCAAGTTAGGATTTTCTCCATTGTTCTCAATATCTCCAGGTTGATCATCCCCGTGTTGGCTCATTTTTTTTTAATTTTTTTTAAATAATAAGAAGAAAGAATAAAAAGAAAGAAATGGATGGTTAAGACCAACAATATTTGGCTCAACCTTGATTGAGGAGATTAAATCTCACTCAATAATCTACAAGACCACGACACCATAGATTCCATAGAGAAATCCCTGGCAAAGTTGCCAAAAAACTTGACTGAACTGAAAGGATGTTAGCTATTTAACCACAAGTATATAGTGTTGGTGTAAGTTTTACCGGTAAGTACTGGATATCGAACTCAGGGATTCCTAGGAAAACTATGTGCCAAGTTAAAACTATGGGATTGTTTTGGGAGATTAGACCAAAGAATGCGAAAACAAAAACAAATTTACCAATTAATTTTGTGATAATTTTTTAAACTACAAGTGTAAATTTATAAATAAAAATAGCTTAACCTTAGTTTGAATCCAATAAATGACCATTTTGATTCATCAATAGCACGTTAATTGACCTAAATTATTACCAATTTAGGCTCCAAATCCATGAATAGTATTTTTCAATAAAATAATTTTCAAGTATATTAATCAATTAAAATATCTCAAAAATGCCATCGGAGCATGCTCTTAACTATTCCCAAGTGTTTCAGAAGACTTGCATAGGTACCAAATCCAACTATTTTCCAAAACACGATTTACTACAACGGCATATACATAAAGCATTATTTAAATTGATAATTACTATACATAGTAGATTAAAGCTCTAAAATTAACGTGCTAGATCTTCGTTTAAGTCATATTATCATCATCAACTAGAGCTAAACCAATAAAATCATAACTACTTATTCTAAAAAAGAAATGAACACGAAAAACATGAATAAACATACCAAATATAATTTTAGAAATTAAAGACAATAAAATGTAAAAATTAATGCTAGTAACTAATGAGCCCCCCTCCCAAAAAAAAAAATGAATACTAACTAATTAAAAACTACTACATACATAAAAACCCAACTTAGAATATGAACAACTATTTTACTAAAAAATAAATTTAGAAACTAAATGTAGAAAGCAGAAAAAGTAAAGAAATTAATTTGTAATCTACTTCTACAACATAAATTCAATGACAAAGTATTCAAATCGTGCTCAACATATGATTCTTGTAAGAAAAACAACTATCTTAATAATAAAATTTAGAGATTAAATTTTAGAAATCAAAAGGTAAGGAAAATCAACTTACAAACACTACACAAGATGGGGAAAAAAATGAAAAGGAATTGTCATTCCTTTGGCTTTAATTCTTAAATACCAACCCAAACTTACATCCAAAGCAAAACTAAACTAAATGAAAAGGAATAAGTTCTAGCAATGTAGCCTCTCATTAGCTGGCGGAACTCACGTTGTTCGTCCCTTTCTTGGATGAATGCGCCTGTCAAATCTGCCATCATAAGACTCAACTCTCCAACTATGCCATATAGCTCACTCGTACCATCAACTTTATCTCCTGCCTCAACAACACCTTCAACCTCTGCCTGTTTTTGTCCAACAGTTCTAGCTCTCTTGTTCATACCCCTCGACGCAATAGGTTCCTCGGAACTGTGGCCTCTAGAACTCGAAACCATCTCTTTTATAATAATACCCTCAAACTCAACCTAAGTTACATCATCATCCAGGATAACAACACCCTCATGTTGCAGGAACTCGGTAATAAAGACATTAAAAGGAAGGCTAATTTACGAGCTATTAGACCTAAAAAAATCCACCATGGACAAGAATATAACCAAGCAAGTATAGAAGATATCGCACATCTATAGTGACATGTGAGTCTTTGGTAGTGGGAATTATATTCTTACTCACCTTCTTGGCTAGCGGTACACACTTAAGAAAACCTACATTCGTCTTCTTTGGGTTTGAGTCTGGTATTAACACCTTATTCGCAACTAGATTGCTATCAACCTTTGGGGTAAGGTATATAAATACTAGGAATGCCAAAGAACTTGGCTATGACTTCTACCGATATCCTAATGTCTACTCCCCCTAACTTAATAGATAATATGGTAATGCTCATAATCCTTTGCGTTAGCATAAAACTCACGAAAAATTTTGCTTGCCGCAATCCCCAAATAAGTAAATAACTTATTCTAACCATTTCTCTAAGTAATTGACCTCAATCTTTTATCTTGCCATTAAAATCAAATAATTTCATTCTTCGCTCACAAACTACCTTCCACCAAGCAAAAAATAGATCATACCTAGTGGTGCAATTAGGTGTCAAAAACTTTGATGCATTGTATTCCCTATCTTCCTAGCTATATATGTTAAAATATTGATGTATAGCTACCGTACACCTATCTTCTACGTAATTGCAATCAAGTAGGGGATTTTCTTATGGGTGAGCCTCTGGTGGAGTTTCTTCTTGAGCTTCTACTTGAGGTCCTCGAGTTCGTGCCATGTGTATAGGAGAGGAGATGGAGAAATTAAAGATTAAGGTTTTAGGAGAAGTTCCTAAAAGTTGAAAAATGGAGAGAATCAGAGAGTAATTGTTGAGAAAAAGAGAGAAAGATATATATGTTTAAAATAGACACTACTGTCTATATTTATAGACAGCCATTCGAATGGTTCTTGGTTACCATTCAAACAATTGGACCTTTTGAACGTAAGAAACCAAACCATTTGAACGGAAACTCCTGAATCTCAGCAAAATGAAAACTTAAAAAATTTGGCCAAGTGTTGAAAACAAAATTGATCAAATAGAAATAATTTTCACTTAAATCTAAGGAATTTACAACCAAACACTTCAACCTATTCCACTAAAATTTTGTTGATTGATATATTCAAAATTTGGAATAGAATAGATTGTATACCCCTCAATTAAATGATCATAGTCCTCAATGTTCAAAACCAAAACAAAGACGATAAGTATATTAACCCGAAAAAAGGAAAAATTGAAGCAAAAATGAAAGAGAAAATAAAATAAAAACTATATACACTATACAAGCCCCTCAATAATGATCAAGCAGGGTAGGATGGATTCTCAAGATTCATTTCTTTCCGAGCACCAAGAATGTTCTTATATAGGGTTTCCAGTAATACCAGTTGACCTTGAATTGCACATTCTTATAAGGATCAAGAATGATATATATTCCTAACCGGCCTACTTCATGAACCATATATGGCCCTTGCCACCTCATTTTGAGTTTTCCAGGAAAAAGATGTAGGCGAGAATTATAGAACGACACTTGATTTCCGACCTCAAATATTTTCCGAAAGATATGCCTATCATTCAAGATTTTCATCTTGGACTTGGCAATTTTATTATTTTCAAATGCATCATTGCAAAATTCTTTAAGCTCACGCAACTCAAGCTTATGGTATAATGCAACCTCGGTGATTGACTCGTTGCATTGGCGAATGGTCCAATAGGCCCTGTACTCTATTTCGACCGGAAGATGGCATGCTTTACCATAGACAAGTTATAGGGAGACATCCCTAAGACAGTCTTGTAAGCAGTCCGGTATGCCCATAACGCATTAACGAGTCTTGAAGATCAATCTTTATGGTTTGAATTAACCATTTTCTGAAGAACGCCCTTAACTTCTCAGTTTGCCAACTCGATTTGGCCACTTGTTTGCAGATGATATGCGGTACCAACTTTATGAATTATACCTTATTTTCTCATTAAGGCACCAAAGGGCTTATTGCCAAAAATATGAACTGCTATCAATAATGATTGCCCTCGGCATCCCGAATCTAGAAAAAAATATGTTCTTTGATGAATTTGACAACAACTTTATAATCATTGGTATGAGTGGGGATAGCTTCAACCCATTTGGACACATAATCAAAGGATGTAAAGAAAACCAAACAAATTAGGAAATGGCCCCATGAAATCAATTCCCCAACAATAAAAAATTTTGATTACCATAATTGGGTTAAGTGGCATCATGTTTCGCTTTGTCAATTTCCCTAATCGTTGGCAATGATCATATGCAATGTAAAAAGCATACACATTGTTGAACAATCCTGGCCAATACAACCCACATTGAAGAATTTTGGCGGTTGTCTTATTGGCCGAGAAATGGTCTTTACGAGCGGCCGAGTGGCAAATTTTTATAACATTTTAGAATTCTTCATCCGAAATGCACCATCGGATAATTTGATTGGAACAACACTTATAGATGCGCACAATTCTCAAGAATTTATTCTTATCCAAAGTTTTCCAAGAAGACGGAATATCATTCATAACTAAATTAATTGTTAGGTTGGCATACCACAGAAGTGAAGTGGATTCAAGGAGAAAGAGTTGCTCATCGGGAAAATGCTCATTTATTGGTGGATCTTGATCATTGGAAGGTTGGCTATGAAGCTTCAAAAGATGATCGCCACCACATTCTCGACACCCTTTTTGTCTTTGATCTCAATATCAAGTTCTTGCAAAAGGAAGATCCTTCTTAACAATCGAGCCTTGGCATCTTGCTTGGTAAGGAGGTACATAAGGGCCGAATGGTCTGTGAAGATGGTAACATGCGAACCTACCAAGTAGGATCGGAACTTGTCAAGAGCAAATACGAGCGCTAACATTTCCTTCTTGGTGGTAGTATAGTTCAATTGGGCATCGTTGAGAGTTCTACTTGCGTAGTATACAACATGAGGTTTCTTCTCCTTACGTTGCCTAAGAACCACACCTATGGCGTAATCACTAGTGTCGCACATGAGTTTGAAAGGAAGAGACCAATCGGGAGGTTGCATGATAGGTACAAAAATCAATAATGATTTAGCTTATCAAATACTTTTTGATATTTCAGTGTCCACTAAAAGGGAATATCTGTCGATAAGAGATGGCATAAGGGCCAAGCAATCAAACTAAAAGATCGGATGAATCGCCTATAGAAGTCGGCTTGTCCTAGAAAGGATCAAATATATTTGGTTGTCTTCGGAGGTGGAAGTTTCTTGATAAGTGCTACTTTAGACTTATTAACTTTAATTCCTTTCAAAGAAATGTCATAACCTAGGACAATACCTTGAGTGACCATGAAAAAATACTTTTCCCTATTGGTGACTACCATGACACCGGATTTCTTTAAAATAACTTGTGCAGGACTTGCCCATTTAGAGTTGTCTATTGGATAGATGATGATCACATCAAGCAACTTAATTACTTCATTTTTCACAACTTCTTTCAAGTTAGGATCAAGTTACCTTTGCATTTAGTGAACTGGTTTAGTCTCATCTTCAAGGTAGATGTAATAGGAGTAAGTTAAGGGACTATTGTACTTTGAATCCACTCAATAGGTCAACCGAGCTCGACGACCTCATTTAAGAACTTGGTGTAAACCTTGTTCTTATTCGGGTGTAAGATTAGAAGAAATGATTACTGGAAATGACTCTCCGTCACCAAGAAAAATATATTTAAAGTTATTAGAAAGGGGCTTCCTCTCAGGACAAAGATCTTTCTCACTTGAGGGGATGGATTGGATATTTGGAGTTTTTAAATGCCCAAACCTAGGAAACTTGCATTAAACTCTCAATCTCATCTTCTTCTATCTTCCCTAACAACTCCTTACTCTCAAATTTTTCCTCAACAAAATCCTCAATGATTGGTTAGATCAAAACTACCTTTTCAAAATCTACTTGATCATTTGGGCATTTGGAAATATCAAAGACATTGAGTTCCATTTTCATGTTCCCAAATATAAGCTTCATGATTCCATTCTGATAATTGATAACCGCATTTAACGTGGCTAAAAATAAATGTCCAAGAATGGCGGGAATTTACTTTTTGGGAAGCGAACTACTTGTATGTCCAATACCACAAAATTAAAGGGAAACAAGAATTTGTCCCTTGAATGAGTACATCTTTAACAATTCCTTAAGAAATTTTAACGGAGTGATAGACAAGTTGTAAGGTGACTCATGTTGGCTTAAGCTCACTGAGTCCCAATTCTTGATATACGGAATATGGAAGTTGATTCACACTTGCCCCCAAATCGAGGAGTACGTGCCCTATTGTGTTATTCCCTATCACACAAGAGATTGTGGGGCAACTGGGATCTTTAAATTTCAAATGCATGTAAAGCTAAAGAATAGCACTTACGTGCTCGGTAAAGAATGCCTTTTTCCTTTACATGTAACTTGCATTTTACTGTACAAAGTTCTTTGAGAAATTTGGCATAGGACGGTATTTGCTTTATTGTCGTTAGAAGAGCAATGTTGATTTTGGCTTGTCGCAATGTCTCAAAGAGTTCCTTATTGAAAGGTTTATTTAGAGAAATGACACGTTGTAGTAACGGAGCATTTGGTTTGAAAGAATTTCCCTCATTCTCTCCACTATCCTTCTCTACTACTCTTTCCTTCTCATCCTCCCTCAATTGTTCCATTTTACCATGATTTGGACTAATTTTCAAAGGTAAAGTTGTAGCCGTTCAAACGGCTATGGAGGACCATTTGAAAGGTACAACCTAAACCTTGTTTTCTCTTGTTTTTGGCTCTATTTTGTCCTACACTTCAAATTGTAGGATCAATTGGTAACTTTTGAGAATTTCCTGTCACATCAACTTCTGTATTAATGGATCTCGGGACTCAAGCATCAACAGAACTTCGGGACTTGAATCGAACTTCATGATTTTCTTTTAACAATTTTGCCATTACGAAGAATAGTAATGGTATTGACATATTTATGAAGGATAGGACCATTTGAAGTATTATTGGCAAAAAATACTTGTGCTTGTAGATTTGGTAAGGGTTGAGCTGGCAACTTGTCTTAATACTTTTTCATCCTAGCCAACACTTTCAAGATTTCTAAGATATCATTGTCCAACTTATCAACAAGTATGGATAAACTCTTCAACTCGGATTGATTGTTATCATCGGATTTATGAGCATAATTCCGCTTTTGGATGTAATTCGGTTTAACATTCAGAGGTATGTACGTACTTGGATTAGGAGGATATAGAGTGGGTTGGAGTGGATGTTTAGGTATAGAGGAGGCACATTCGGATAAGGATTGTTACCACGAAATTGGTTGTTGTAGGATTGAGGATGTGTGTTCTATGCATTTTGTTAAGCGTACATAATTTTCCTCATTTATGGAATGAGAGTACAATCATCGATTTTATGTCCTTTAATTTGGCAAAATGTACACATTACCGTTTGCTTTTTACTCAAATCCACAACTTCCAATTTCTTGGTGAGCATAGCAATCTCGGCATCAAGATCATCAAGTTTGCTAATTTGGTACTTCCCACCACCTGTTACGCCATCTTAAATTTTGAAAGGATTTGATGGCTCATCTTCCCATTGCTTGGAAAGCTCGACAAACTCTTTGAAGAAAAGGTATATCTCGTCCATACTCTTGTCAAACAAGTTTCTGGAGATCTTCAAGTTAATCATTTGCTTCAAGTGAGAAGTTAAACCTTTGTGAAATAATTGAATGACAAGCCATTTTTCAAATCCATGATGAGGGCAATTGATCATAAGACCCTTGAATCTTTCCCAAGCTTGAAAGAACTTTTCCAAAGATTGACAACAGAAATTCATGGTTTATTTTTATAACTCGATGGTTTTATGCGTCAGAAAGAAATGATTCAAGAATACTGGTTACATTTGACCGAAAGTAGCAATTGAGTTTGGAAGAGGAGAATTCATCCAACTCATTAGCTTGACAGTATTGAAGGTACACCTGGATACTCTATAAGTTGAGAAAACGGTTTCAAACTTGTTAATGAAATCATATGGCCCTTTGGATTCCACCATGGAAAGAAGGTATTGCTTTGAACATTCCATTTTGAAATTGAAACAAGTTTACTTGAGCAGGAGGAAGATAGATGTAAGAAGGAGTGCTCGTCATTTGAGGCATCAAATGTGTCCGAGCCGGAAGAGTATTGGGATAGATAGGAAGAGGATTGTGTTGAGCAAATAACTGTCTCAACGTATCAACCATATTCGGAGGAAGATTACCAAGAAGATGAGGTTATTATAGAACCGGATGAGGAGGAGGAATTGGCTCTTGATTATCTTCTTGATTTGGAAATAATTGAGCAAAAACAAGATTGGGATCTAAACTGGGATTTTTTCCATTATTTTCAACATCTCTAGGTTGATCATCCCCCATGTTGACTCATTTTTTAATTAATTTTTTTTTAAAACAAAAGATAGAATGAAAATGAATGTGCAAAGGATAGGAGAATGGATTGGTTAAGACAGGAAAAAATTCGGCTCAACCTTGATTGAGGAGACTAAATCTCACTCAACAAACCACTACAAAAAGACACCTTAGATTCCAAATAAGGAATCTCTGGAACGGCGTGAAAAACTTAACCACTTAAAAAAATTTGGCTATCAAACTGCAAGTATACAGTGTTGGTCGTGTTTTATCGATAAGAATCGGGTGTCGATCTCAGGGATTTATGGGGAACCTATGTGTGATATAAGATTGTGGAATTGTTTGCAATATTAGTATAAATAATGTAAAATTTGAAGAAAAATTCGCCAAATTGTTTGAATAGTTTTAAACTATAATTATAAACTTATGAAAGGTAATGGCTCGATCGTAATTAGAATCCGATAAATAACCAATTTGTTTCATTCCTAGTATATTAATTAACCTAAAATATTACAAATCAAGACTCTGAATTCATAAATTATGTTTTTCAA
>MKEJ01001030.1:0-22117 GCA_001753735.1 Embelia ribes
CAAACATATTAATGACGAGGAAGGAGCTAGATCTATTCTCAAATCCTTGTCCTTTGCCAATGCCAAAGACATACCAAGGGCTCAAAACATTCTTCATCGACAGTGGAGTGGGCACGAGTCTAGTCAGTGAAGGAGAAGGGGAGGAACGCGACAAAGCAGATCTGGACTTGAGTGAAGAAGTTCCGTCGATG
The DNA here is from genome assembly GCA_001753735.1 of Embelia ribes. Taxonomy (NCBI): domain Eukaryota; kingdom Viridiplantae; phylum Streptophyta; class Magnoliopsida; order Ericales; family Primulaceae; genus Embelia; species Embelia ribes. The sequence continues at coordinate 192 of MKEJ01001030.1, forward strand.
TAGGCGGCGAAGAGCAAGAAAGAAGACACATTTCATTTCTAATAAAATACGTAATTAGAAAGGTGAGGCCGCGAAAGGGGTGTGAAAAGGAATGAGAGATGTTAGGCGGGGCGATAAAGAGTAGAAAGATAGATTTTCCATCGATGAGTCAAGCTCAAGATCTCATTAAGGGGGTGCTCCCGTGCCTTCCTCAGGGAAGGGGCGATATACTGATCTATTGGGGAATGAATAGGCCACTTCTTATCTTTGCTTTTAGGCCGGTTGAAGTCCAATCCGTCTGAGTAGCTCACGTAAGGAATTGTTCTAGTTAGCAAGCTAGTAATTGAATAAGCAAGGCTAAAGTAAAGGCAAATAAAGAAAAGAAGTTCCAATTCCTCTTCTCAAAGCGAGCAAGGGCTTGCACGGTAAGAAAGATAGGTTTTGTCAAGCCGAGAAAGAGTCTCAAGTACGGGCGAGTACGAGAAAGAAAATCTCCATTTCTACAGAAAGGATCAAGGCCTCTGAGAGCGTTTGTTACAAGCCGAAGGAAAGGCCAACCAATTGTAAACCCGGTCAATCAAAGGGTGGGGAACCATCAAGAAAGATTATTTTGGATTGTTAGGAGAGCTCTGTTCGGCGAACTCCCGCGCTATTGAGATTGAATCAGCTGTGGCACTTAGTTCATCATAAGCTGCCGGGATAGAATGCAAGAAACTACGCCCCAGACACAAAATAGACTGTAAAAAAAGCCTACTTCACAATAGACTTCTTTTAACCCACTTCTATAGAGTTTTCCGTTCAATCATCTCCTCTCGTCTCCTTAGTACCTTGATCTCCACCTATTTCATCTCCAAAGGGCCCTATCGGTCAAGCGGATTCCATCTCCTTCACCACCTTCTCGGTCAAGTAGCCAAGCAACTCTTGGAAGAAAGAACAGTACCGGCTTTGTGAAATCAACAGAGGATGCAGCTTCTGATGAAGCTGCTACTTCATAGTAGTCAACTCGCCCAGATGCTTCTCCTGGTAAACGAGGAGATTAAGAATAAAGATAATCTTCATAATCCACTGCGGCTGCCGTACTTGCTTCTGATGAAACTAGCTCCACGGATTCCACTTCCCCTACGGAACCTTCGGCTAAAGGAAGATGTCTCTCTTCTCCAAAGTCTCCTTCTTCCTGCTCTGGTTCACCTACTTAATGTTCGGCTAAAATTGCTTATCTTGCGGATTCTGATTCAACTCGCTCACCCGATTGCCAAGCAGCAGCCAACCTAGCTAACGTAGGCTTTCATTGACCTTTCCTACTTCTATCTATAACCGTAAAAGCCTACTGGGGCCGGCCCTTAAGTTGAAATATCGTAAGAGATATATGAGGTAAGTCACGATAACTTAAGACAGGCTCAATCTTTCAAGATTGAATTAAAGAAGCATGCCATCACAAAAAAGAGCAAGGAGTTACTCGGCCAGCAGCAGAGCAGTTAAAGAATGAAGCAAAGAAAATGCTTGTTCTAGTCAAATTACTATTTCTCACAATGGCTCCTTGTGATGCAGCGAAACCATGGCAATTAGGATCTCAAGACCCAGTTACACCTATTCTAATTGACTCACATCATGATGTCAAACGGCTTTTGGTTTTCGTATTATGTATCTTGGTTCGTGCTTTATGGCATTTCCACTATGCCAAATTGAAGATTCAGGTTCTTCGACTCTCATGCTTTTTGTTGGTCAACAACCACGCAACATTCTTTAGTTCTTAACTACTCGTACAGGAATCAGTCTCTTTCTGTCTGGAGGGAATTTTTTTGTCTCAATCAATCATGTCTCCACTGGATCAATTCAGTAAGCTTTCGCAATTCTTGTCAGACATTAATATTAATAAAAGAAATCTGCTGTATGCATTTGTAGTTTTATTATTTCTATACTGGGTATACTTAGTGTGTGCTTTAAGGGTCTATGTGGACATCCTGAAAGATTTAATCATGGACCACAAGGGCAATATCAAATCCTTTTCATATTCATGGAAAGGAGTCCAAGTCGAAATGTGGGAAGGATCGAAAAAGCCCGCGGATGCGGTTGGGCCGGAAACTCAAGTGCCCCGAAGGCGAGAATGTCTTACGATCTGGAGATCCCCGCGGAGACGGATACGGAAACCCTCCGCGGATGGGTGGAGAATTGTAGGGGGACCCTAATCTCCTAAAGCCACTCATTAGGGAATACCGGCCAAATGAAAGAGTCTGTCTTTCATAGCAGAGCCGGTATTCACATTCCCCGCTGGCATAGAAATATCTCGCGCGGGCGAAGGAGATGCATTTCTGGTACTGGTGGTATTAGACAAGCTCTCAGGGAATAATATATTTCTTATTTCTGCCTTTCTTTCCCATGACGACTAGGAAAAGGCAAATAAAAAATTTCACTTTGAATTTCGGACCTCAACATCCTGCTGCTCATGGTGTTTCACGATCAGTATTAGAAATGAACGGAGAAGTGGTGGAACGCGCGGAACCACATATTGGATCACTCCAGTGCGGCACGAAGCCGTTGACGCCGAGTCGGCTCCTATGCCGCTAGCTATGCCCTGCTTGGTCCCCCGGCACGGTGGAGGTTCCGTAGCGCGTTATGAGCACCGGGCTAAGGGGCGGTTGAGCAACTCAAGCGAACCGCCCTACCTTACTACAACATAGGGACAGAAGGGAGAAGGTTGTGAAGGTGGCCTCGTTATCCACACCTCCGGTCGGATGAATGGAGGACCGACCGACCCGGGTTTTCACGAGCGTTGGCGGGTTCTGGAGTGCCAGTCAAGGGCGCTAGCGCATACCCCGGGGTGATCATCACCACCTGCACCTCACATCTCGGCACAGTGGAACGTGTAACCCGCCTGCTGTTTCATTCAACTACATTTGTTCCTGTAATCCATAGCCTAACAGACAGAACGCAGCAGCGAGGGACAACCCGCCCATACAGCCAGCGGGGAGGATGGCACTACTGGCAAAGACCGTCTGGCGAAAACGCCGCAGGCGCGAAGCGTGGTAGGCCTGCGCCGGGGGAGCATAGCATAGGGAAGAAAGGGGAGCCCGGACGGTGGAAGAGCCAGGGGAGGCCGGGTCATTTGACAGAAATGGAAGGCTTTTCCCTATTAGAGAAGGCCCTATGGAGTAAAGGGAAGTTCATTAATTCTTGGAGGGATATGGAGTAAGAAAATAAAGCAAATTCAATGAATAGATAGAGTCAAGGGTACGACAGACAGGGCTGCCGACACGCGAATTAGCTTCCGAGGTCGAGCAGTCTCAATTTCACTACAGGATTTGCGAATGAATGCTGGGCTGGGCCACCTCGAATGGCGTGAGCCGCATGCGGGGAGACCCGCACGTACGGTTTTTAGGGGGATCTGGTCGAAAGACCGGCCGGCGCCCACCCGACTAGAGGGACTGAGAAATTAATAGAGTACAAAACTTATCTTCAAGCTTTACCTTATTCTGATCGTTCAGAGGGCGATCGCGGGGTCACTGAATGAAGTCCTCCGTTTCTTTCGGAGGTGCTGACCCGCAGCGAGGCAGAGATGACTAAGTGACATATGGAATATGGCGACGACAACAGCATGTCGTAGAAGGAGATAACAGGTGGAGCCAACGCCCCACTAAGACTAACCGTATCTACAACTGCATCCCCGAGCGGCAGTCAAACGGGGGCGTGAATGCGAGATGCCAGCGGAATGATCGGCCGGACAGAGGCTAGGGCTGCTTCCTTCCCACCGCGTCCTTCCTTGTGTGTCGGAGATATAAAGCGAGTGCACCGGAAAAGAACGGGAACTGGGTCGATCTATTCTATGGCGAAGCATCTGAAGCATAACTGCACACTCATACGATCTTTGCCGAGAGATAGGAGCATTCGGTGGAACCGGTGAACTACACTTGCTTCTGGATAGATGTGTGGGACAGAGGGCTCGTGGTACCTTCTGCCCACCCTTCCTCCTCTGCTTTGAGAACCGTGTGAACGGAGAGTGGGCAGAAGGGAAAGAGGTCCTCATACGGAGTCGCACACTTATTTGAGCAGTGCGGGAGACTGGGGAGTGGGTAAAGTAAACTCCCCTGGGGCCAGAAAAATAACAGACGAAGCTTTACAACGATAGGGCTTTGATTGCTATTGATTTTTTCTTAGTGATTGGAAATCAGGGCGCCTGGGTATGTTATAGAAAGGGAAGGGACCAAGCTCAAAGTCAGAGGCGGTTCAGCGGGGAAGGAATGGGAAATAGTCAAGGATTACTTCTTTGTTGGCGAAACGAAGGGCTAAATAGCGCCAGTGATTCTCTGAGCCGGTCTGGATTTCCAAGACCTCGGGAAAGGCGATAGATGACAGCACCTTTTTCCCCTCTTCCTTACCAGGAGGGCAATCTTCTCTTATGGTCTTCACCTCCTGTCCGGCCCAGAAATAGAACCCTTCTGATCCATTCATTTCTGTAAACAGGGGGGATCCATAGCGAAGTTCCCTCCTATTCGAGGCCGGGTGGCCTCGCCCCACAAGCACCCAACCCTCCTTTTTTTTGCTCTTCCTTCGGTTTGCCTCCACGAACGCGCCACCTAGGAGCCCTACTCATATTCCAAAGGCCCTACTTCAATGAAAGCGCACGCCCCCCTTCTATTGCATAACCTAAAAAAGCTATACCAAAGATGCGCTCCACCCGGTGACTAAGAAATGGGTTTGCGCTTGAATTGAAGTGATGAGGTCGCAAAGAGGGAAGTGGGGCTACTATTGAAACGCTTTCCCCCCCTCAAAAGGCGACCTGCTTTCCATACTAGTTGTTACGCTGCCATTTTTCCAATATTATGGAATAGCATGGCCTGGGGCTAAGGTAACTCAAGTGGGAGAGCCGTGTTATGGGTGACCTTATTGCACGGTTCAGAGAGCACTTGTGTATGTGATGCAAGTGAACGTGTACGAAAAAGCTGTCGTAAAGTTTCGTTGTTCGTTCCGTCGTCGACCCTATCTATGTTTCTATGATGGCCCAAGAACACGCTCATTCTTCAGCCGTAGAGAGACTTTTGAATTGCGAGGTACCATTACGAGCTCAATATATACGAGTTTTATTCCGTGAAATAACTCGAATTTCAAATCATTCACTTGCTTTAACTACTCATGCTATGGATGTGGGAGCATCAACTCCGTTCCTGTGGGCTTTTGAGGAGCGGGAGAAATTGTTGGAATTCTATGAAAGAGTCTCGGGAGCCAGGATGCATGCCAGTTTCATACGACCAGGTGGAGTGGCACAAGATCTGCCTCTTGGCTTATGTCGAGATATTGATTCCTCCACACAACAATTTTCTTCTCGTATCGACGAATTAGAAGAGATGTCAACCGGCAACCGTATCTGGAAACAACGATTAGTGGATATTGGTACTGTCACTGCACAGCAAGCAAAGGATTGGGGATTCAGTGGTGTAATGTTAAGAGGTTCAGGGGTATGCTGGGATTTGCGAAGAGCAGCACCTTACGATGTTCATGACCAATCGGATCCTGACGTACCAGTAGGTACCAGGGGAGATCGCTATGATCGTTACTGTATTCGTATCGAAGAGATGCGACAAAGTGTTCGGATCATTGTGCAATGTCTTAATCAAATGCCTAGTGGCATGATCAAAGCCGATGATCGTAAGCTATGTCCTCCATCACGATGTCGAATGAAACTATCCATGGAATCCTTAATTCACCATTTCGAACTTTATACAGAGGGTTTTTCCGTACCAGCTTCTTCTACCTATACCGCAGTTGAAGCACCTAAAGGAGAATTTGGTGTCTTTCTGGTCAGTAATGGAAGCAATCGTCCCTACCGTTGTAAAATAAGAGCACCTGGCTTTGCCCATTTACAAGGACTCGATTTTATGTCCAAACATCACATGCTAGCAGATGTAGTCACCATCATAGGTACTCAAGATATTGTCTTTGGAGAGGTGGATAGATAGGACTACTAGTTGCTCGATCAGGACCCTAGCTTTATTGCGAGCCAAAACTTGATGGATTCCCCTCCCTTTTCATTTATCGCCATAATGGATCTATTCTTTACCTTTTAGTTTATATTATATTTATCTTGATGATTTGATCCTTACTGGTAGTAACCCTAATATTATTCATAACATCATCAGACGGCTTGCTAATTCGTTCTCCCTGAAATCCACTCCACTACTTTCTTGGTTAAGAAGTGCTGCCAACCTAATATGGTCTCTTTCTTACTCAGCACAAATACATCAGAGATCTTCTCCACCGTAGCTCCATGGACGGTGCAAAAGAAGTTCAAACTCCACTACCACTGGCTCACTGCAACTTCATGATGGCTCCCCACCTGCTGATGCCACAGAATATCGACGCACGATTGGGGCCTTACAATAATGGGCTTTCACTCGCCCTGACATTACATTTGCTGTGAACAAGCTTGCCCAGTTCATGCACAAACCTAGTTCTACTCACTGGGTCCCTACCTACTAAACGTCTTTTCCAATACCTCAAGCATACCATTCACCACGGTCTCCTTCTCAATAAAAAATTCCAAACCTTTTTTTCATGCCACCTCCGAGCTCGCTTGGATTAAATCACTTCTCACTGAACTTGGTGTCCCTTTGCAGTAAAGGCCTGTCGTTCTGTGTGACAATATTGGTCCTACTCATTTCAGTGTAAATCCTGTTTTCCACTCCCGCATGAAACACATTGCCATTGATCTTCACTTTTGTTCGGGATCATGTCAACAAATGGCTTCTTCAAGTATCCCATGTGAGCACTCATGATCAGTTGGCTGACATCTTAACCAAACCACTCTCTCGAGAACGATTTCCGCTTCTTCGATCCAAGATTGGTGTCTCCGATGGAGCCTCCCTCTTGCGGGGGCGTATCAGAGAATAATCCTAAACATTACTGCAATACAGCTCATGCAAATCAGATATGGAAATCAGATCAGCACAAGTCAAGGAGAATCAATCATAACCAAATATGGAATCATGACAACATCAACCAAATCCTCTTTTTACCGTTATGTGTAATCTTGCCTTGTATCAAGCATCTACTGCATAATAAATATTTGTAAAAACAAAGAGCATCAATGAGAAACAAAGTTTTTTAATTCTTCTCTTTTTTTAAACTTATTTAAGCCGGCTGTCAAATTTTTCTTAAGTTCTGGGAAATTACTTAGGTAGTGGTAACTACTGCCATTGCTCTTATTCCTATCCCAATCCTACCTCGTTAAGGGACTATAGACCTATCTCTTGTTCTAAGACTATCGTAAAGGACATTGAAAAAATGATTGCCAATCGCCTCTCTACCCCTGCTTGTTGGAAGACAGCAAACCACCTTTGTTGAGGGGCGTAGAATTTTTTGATAATATTGGACTTGCTGAGGAGCTTATGAGAAATTATCACACATCCCTAAAGGTATGCCTCGTTGTGCACTAAAAGTAGACCTTCAGAAAGCTTTTTTTTTTACACAGTGCGATGGGACTTTCTCTTGACTGTTCTAAGGATTGTAGGCTTCCCAGAAACTCTCGTTCGTTGGATTGAGGAATGTATTAGAACTTAGGAGTTCTCCATCTCTCTGAAGGGGAACTCAATGGCGACTTTTCTGGAGGAAGGGGATTAAGGCAAGAGGTAAGGTCCGATTTGCTGTTCTCATTCCAGTTTGCCACCGTATTTCTCTATCTAATTAGAATGTCATAGATTCGATTTATTAGCTGCAAGGTAAGGGGTGCGGAGCGAAAGCAAGAAAGGTAAGCAAGCCAGGGTAGGTTCGTATTGACAAAGAGCTGAACTTCTGAACTTTCAATGGGTACTGGAAGGGCGTACTTTTTCATAGGCTTAGGCTAGTGGCAGGGTAAGGGTTTTGACTAGAAGTGATGTTCCGGGATTTTTCACATACCTATGGTCCTACCAGGTGTTCCATAGTTAGGACCATATCCCTAAGGTGCAGGAGAAGCAAAGGCATAACTAGAATACCCCATAAGTGTACTCATTTCCGGATAGAAACCCTGTTCCAGATGATCGGGATCCACCACCATCAGTACTTTACCTTGCTCCAGTCTAAGAGCAGATCCATACTGAGTTGGAGTATCACATATAATAGTTTATCTAGTAGCATGAGTAGTTATACTACCCATACCCAGTTTACGCTGTTCGTGATTGAAATAGGGGTGATCGAGACCCGGACCCGCAGAGTTCAGTCGTTAGCGTAACGAGAGGTCTCTTAGTAGTCTACGAGTAGGAGGATCAATATCGGAACCTATGAATCTGGAACCATAGCCTACAGCAGCATAGGTAGCGGCACCAGTACCAGCAGCATGATAGGCATCATCTTAGCCGGATCGATAGGCAGATTCCTTCGTCACCTAGAGCCCTCAGCCTATGCTTCCAGAGTCAGCCTTCCCTAGGGTTGCCCTTTCGATAAGTGGTCTTAAGAGACAGGTGATTCGTCGATCGAGACTATTCCACTGACGAGCCATGAGCTAAAACAAAGGATACTGGATCGAGGGATGAGAACCCAGGTCCTAGGTATTCTCACCAAAACACTTTACCAGCTAGACTACTAGAGCTGCACTCATAATGCCTGAACCCCCTTGAGGTGAAAAGGCCCTGCCCATCAACTTCTGTAATGGAAGCTTCGGCCACTTCCTGGTTAATAACCTACGGCTAGCTTGTACCTTTAGAAGAAGTGTTTTGACACAGACAGGCAGACTTGCAAGACTCGCTCCTTACGAGCAATTTGTCCGACGACAGAGAGAACTTCAAAACACTAATGCCAAAGGTGCGTACCTAAAAGGTGAAAAAAAGTCTTAAGAATTTCACTTTGAAAGAAAGACCATCACTCGCAAGCTATTCAGGAGCCTTCTCTCGTATTTAGAGTCCCGGCCAATACCGGGTAGGACAGTCCAAGCGAGACCTTACTATGACGAAAAGGATTCCTTTTGAGTTACCAAATCCACAATTCTATTCTTTCTTCAAGAAAGGAGATAGGAGAGTTCCCTAGTTGGATGGAATGAGAAAGCTAAGGAAGTTCTCAGACGACCTATCTAAGATTAGGGGGGAGCTCATAAGGAAGGATAGTTTGCAACTGAATCGATGGAATAGGAAGATTCAATATAGGAAGGCCTCAGGCCGGAAAGATATAGGTACTAAAGCCGGCTCTGGGTCGATAACCCAATCAAATCCAGTCACCCGGAGAATTGTTTGCACTAAGATACTTACGATTACGCGAACTACCCTAAAGGCCTTTTCTTATGCCATTTATTAACTGCCTTAACTCATATGAACTTAGAACTCCACTGCCTTAACTACAAACTAGAAGATTCAGCCTAGTATAGAGAATAATATGCCCCCGCCCGGGTGAAAAGCTTTCTTGTCTTTATGACGGTTTGGGTTAGCTAACACACACTTGTTGCTATAGCTATTAGGTCCACTTTAGAGGGGAAAGGGAAATCCATTAATGAGTTTTGCTCTACAGATGAGAAAGTAATTGGTGGCTTAGCCCTACTCGTACTTTTAATTAAAAAAGAGAAAGAAGAAGGTACGCACGGTTTCATTCCTTCCTTGAACTGGGCCATTTGCCTTGGCTTCGATTCCATTACACTCCTCGCTATGCTATCTCGTAGATGCTTTTACTCGTTAAGACGTATCGGGCTTCCAGATTCTATACTCTTACTGGGCTTCCTCGCTTCTTCTTTCTTTATTGGCTACATATCTGAGCTTTCATCTTCAGCTGTTAACCCATTAAACCTTGGTTGGAGGCTTTTGTAGCTCCCTTTCTTTAGCTCCCAACTAGGCTAGACTCTTGAAAGCTGCTCTACTTAAAAATGGCTTTTAGTCAAAGTCACGATGAGATCAGGCTTACTTGTAGTTGGACTCGCACATGGGTTTTTTTCTTTCTCATTATCGATTTGTGAAAAAGGCTTATGAACTACTTCTTTTGGCACCGCCAACTAGATAGCTAAAAATGGGTTTTGCCCTAGCTGTTGATGAACGCACTTGAAGTGCTTTCGACTAACTTCCTAACCTACCTCGCTTTTCACCTTGGCTTGGACTATAGAGTTGGAATCCTTCCTTGCTAGATGGCTTGGATCGGGGATCCCATCGCGGTTTCGCTAAAGCAGTTCCGCCAACAGTCCCTCTTTCGGTAGCGCCCTTGAGTTAAACTCTCTTGGGGTATTCCAATCGAGAGTGGCCCTCTTTCTATTGATCGAGGGCATGTTCTCGCACTAAAGTAGCTTTCCTTCCTGGGAACTGAGTCCTACCCTTCTCCCTCGGATTGGAACTCTCTTAAAATTACCGATTTGATGCATCGTAATATAATGATCGAAATCTTCGTCGGGGTGAAGACCGGATGAACAACTAAAGGCATATGACGCTCCCTAGCTAGGAACTTCTTCTTCGAATTCCACTGCCTTCGGTGCGGTTCCTGCCTTAGAGTTCCACTCAGGTTGAGCTACTAACTCTGGCTCAAGCTCAACTAAAATAAAAGGAAAGTCTAGCAGCTTGGCTCTTTTCCGGGTTCCTCTTTGAGTTGAGGTTCGGGCCGTGGACTTCAATCCTGTTAGGAGTTCGACTTTCTGTTCGTTCAGTCGCATAAAAGGACTTCTCTTCGGTCAGGCGAGTAGAGGATACGCTTTGGATGAGTAGTTCTTGTCCTAGGGACTACAGCTCCCTTTTACCCTAACAAAACAAACTCTTTTGGTTGACTTTTAAATAATGTTCTTGTTTGTGGTACTTGTTGGCAATTCAATGATGTGTCTTACATCTGAGGTATCCTAAATTGTGGTAAAGGGTAATGCATAAATAGAGGATTAAAGAGAATCTCTATCTAATGGGACTAGTCAAAAGAGATGTATGTGGTCCAATCAATTCAATTGAGAAAGTTCTCTTAACCTTTACTATTGATCTATCACAGTGAAGTTTCTATATGTGTTTGTTTACAGCCAAGGACGGTACTACTGAAGGCACCAACGCTAGGGAGACTCCAGAAAAGATGATGTCTCAGGCTCGTCAACACCGAACCCATGGGTGCAACTACAAAGATTTGTCCTGGTCCGACTCCCCTTCTTTCATATTGGTCTCACTACCACAAAGAATAAGACCAATAAGAAATTCATTAAAGAGATCTAAGAACTACCTATTAACTCACCGGTAGGCATATGCATATTAAGAATATTCGATTTTAACTGCATTCTAAAATCTTAAACCTTCCACTCAAAGACATGAATTAAGTTTCTCCGTAGGTCAAGATTAACTGGTTTCTTTCTTTAATGAATTTCTTTTATCTTGAGCCTTCTTCGCTAGGTAAAAAAAAATCCTGGCTTTGTTACCGAGCTAGGAGCGAATTGAACCATACCAAGAGAAAGAGCACTGAAATGAAGCATATCGAGCACAGGTCTCACTCTACAAGTTCAGTTCGATGAGCTCCTATCGGACCTGTGAAAGTTTCGTTTTTGACTAAATTAAGAAAGACGGGCTTTGCTGCGACGAGGATGCCTTTTTTAATCAGCCAACGTCAAGACCTGCAACAGAGTCCTACCACGTTAAGGGAGAGCACCCAACTTGCTTGTTGACACGTGAGGGGAAATAGGATTCTGAGGTGGCAGGATTGACCACTAGAGCCCTATGGTAGTGATGGTTGGTCCCACTACTTCTTCGAGTGCCTTTTATGCTTAGCGTCGGAAAGAGGTGCTTCTACAGCGAAGGTGCTAAAACCTAAAACTAGGCGAACTTACTTCGGAAACTTAAACGAATCAATTCCCGCTTGACCCATTCTTCTGACTGCGCTAGCATCATCGGATACGGAAACAGAGATTCTTCCAACTTCGCTCTCAGGGGCGGGCTTGTAGACTATTGAATTCCAACTTCGAGCTCCTTCTACTCTACGTGTGCCTATTTGGAGCTTTTCACAGTCAAAGTCAAACGTTTGTCGGTGGCAACATCGGCATGCGTTATATAATAGAAGACTTTCAGCGCACCTGAACTACCCATAGTCTATCTAGTTACGGGGTTGCACTCAATAGTCAATCAATTCGTTTTTCCGTAGGTTGATGCTTTGTATCGCACGCTTGTTATATTTAGATAATAATAAGAAATCTAGTGTTAGAAGTAGAACTAAAGCGCCTATGAATGAGTTCCAAGAAAGCGGCCGTTGCACTGATAGGGGTGTAATCTAATCTCTCTTTCCTGTTGAGGCGGTTAATCCAATTCCAATATTATAGAATAATCGAACATGGAATGCGCTGTTATCGGCGTAAAGAAGGAATCAGTCTTGGCTAAGCCAGAAGTTCCTTTGCCAGCCTTAACGCCCTTGCCCCCATTCTTTCGAAGTTGCTAGCACTATCTCTCCTTTGCTCCAAGGGAATCTGTCCATCAATCCCATTCGGGGATATTTCATATTCATATGCCTCTTCAAGTCATTTATTTACCTATTGATTACTGTCAAACATGGATGAATTTCCATTCCTGCTTTCAGTTACGGATTGACTAGTTCTATTTAGGCTCTAAGCCCTTATTCTTTATTCTTTCAAAATTTACATACTATATTGGGTTGATTAGGTCAATCAGGTTAGGTTAATCCCGAATCCCAACTGTCGAATCTCTTGCAGCTGCTATTCTTTCTGTGGCATTTGTCCTTTCTTTCATCCCGTGTACTTATCTTGATTTTTCGAGTCTGAAACTAGTAAAATAGTCGATAGAAAACTCTTCCTTGGTACGAGGGGAATTGGGGATTGAAAGTCTCTAGATACCAAAGGCCGATGAAAGCCTTTCCAAAGGAATTAGGTTAAGTTGCCTACATGGCTACTTATAGCAACTCCCGAAGATCAGGAATAGCCTTTACTGCCAACCAACCTTTCCTCTTTCTTTGAGTGGGAGATCTTATTCTCTAATAATATAGAAAGAAAAGTGAACGAAGTAAGGATAGACATTCTCGGATATAGAAAGTGTTCAATGCTTATTAGGAGATCAGGGGAGGAAAGAACATATAAGAGAGATCGATTTTAGTCTACCCGGCTAAGGGGAGTGAGTCAAAGCAGTAGGACGGTCTCACTATACAACAGGTTTGCTTTCTTCATCAAGGAAAGTACCAGTTGGACAGGGAGCACCCTCTAAAGGCGTGCAAGCGGGCGGTTTGCCTTGCCCCTAGACCATAGAATAGAGCCAACGGTGCTGCTTCGGACTAGGTAAGGTGTCGAACCTCATGTTTTCGATCTCAGAGTCATGCAGTCCAATTTTCTGGCTGCAAGGCCCGGCCCGAGTAGTCAATGGTTGCTACCGCTCACTGCGCTTCTCTGTACCATTTATAGTCAAAATCGATGGTGGGCATATCTACTGACCCGACGAAGCTGACGTAATTCTATCCATTCATAGCTGTCTGTACCGCTACCTCTATCCAGCGGATCCAGCGCCAGTGGAATTAGACTTTATCTCTTCCTAAACGATTGAGGCTTTCTTTACCTCGAGTAGTGCATATTAGGTCAAGAAGTTCCTTGCTGCACTCATTCACTCCGGAAGTTACTACTTTACTTTCTTTTACTAGCTATTTGAAGATCTACCTTATCTTGCAACTCGCGAATAAAGAATGAAAGAACTGGCGATTTACTGCTGCTCTTTGTGCTTATTTACCGTACTATGAGTGAGCTTGCTCGTACTTATTGATTGCATACTGTCTTGCTCCTCGCATACCACCGTACTAAATACCTATTTCCGCCTATTTGCCTTTCTCGATTCCTCTCTCTCTTTAACCTTCCCATCTTGCTTTCTTTTTTGAGCAGTCACTGGGATCAACTCAAGTCCCAATGTCATTCACGAAGGGAAAAGAGACATTTACATTATATACAATGACAATGACTTTTTTTTTATCAGATCCCTAGCTAGTTGGATAAAGACAGATGGAATTGGCCCACAAGGAGCGTCTGCCCAGATACTCATTTTTGATCCCGTTTCACTCTCGTCTTTCAGTTCCATTCATTGATATGTCCGCGAGAATCCATACCATTGAGATGTCAGTGGTCAAAGAAGCTTCGAAGTCCTATACCTGTGCTACTGTTCATTCAAGCTAGCCTTCCTGTCTAATCGCATTGATTCTCCCTTGCAGATCAATCATATAACTCGCATGTCTTGTGAGGTCTTAGGTCGTGCCGCTTTCTCCAAGGTATATGACAGACCCAATATACTAGGAATTGTTGTTGTAACCTCACAATTTACAAATATGCCATCTTTTATATGTATTTTTAATATAATTTATAGATAACCTATCTTAGCAACCTTACTAAGAATGGCCCATTAGTTTTGCAATTTTATCTCTAGTACCCTTTTTAGTTTTTTGGCAACCCCAAGATAGTAGTGCTTGCTCCACCCTTGGTTGCAAGAGTAATAACACGTGAACCCAGGAACCTAGTACTCGAATATGACGAACGACACCAACAGTCATGCTCCATGCACACAATTCTTACTAGAGGCAATGTGGGCTTGTTTGTTGTTTAAATGGTCGAACCATGGTTACTAGAAATTAGTTGCAAACCAACTCTGCCAATAGGGAACTCCAGCTAGGGTCAACCAATACGACATTAAAGTGGTTATACAATTATCCAACCGAACTCTCGAGATGGTAAGAAAATTTAATTTTCTATTGCAATTACTTACTTAACTCTTATACAATTACACTAATTTAATAAATCCAACAAGAGACGGATATAGAACATGCGCTTTGCTTGCTAAGTTATTCAGGGACACTTGCAATATGAATTATTGATTATAAGTGGCATGTGGTCAATTGATGGAGAACTGAGGAGAAATACATGTATTGAGAGCTGAAGGATTTGGCAAGCTGATGCCGAACAAGTGCACCTTGTCTTACAAGTGCCTGTAAAAAGACGTGGTCCGCCTGGCTAGACTAAAAACCACGAGGAAGCACTGGCTCTGCCCCTTACGACATCCAAGTTATTCTCTGATGATGACTTCTATGACCCTGGTTGGGAGCTGATGATAGCTCTGGGGTTGCAAAAGAATTTCTCACTGAGTTTGAATCTGAGAAAGGGGAGGACGTCGCATCGGGAGGTGACCAAGTCAAGTTTGCACCTTTGAACCTTACAGTAGAAGTAGGTAGGACTGCGCATATGTATGGTACGGTGGACATGCGATAATTGGCCACACTGCTAAACGAGCAAACTGATAGAACCATTCAGGCTTTTGTTGGGACCAATGCGCCCCAAATGAGTGGGGTTGGGCACATAGAATCTATTTTTATGGAGATTCAGGGAGAATTAATTCAAATTCCGAAGCTTGCTTTAAAGGGTGGTTCGGATATGATGGAAGCTGATATTTGCTCATCGACATAAAGTATTTGTTTTACTATATGGGGGTTATTGACCAGTATATATGCCCACAAGTTCGTTGTTTATTCCCATTTTGCTCATGAATAAGTAGTGACAGAGGCCTAAAAGGTTAAAAA
Source organism: Embelia ribes (assembly GCA_001753735.1). NCBI lineage: Eukaryota > Viridiplantae > Streptophyta > Magnoliopsida > Ericales > Primulaceae > Embelia > Embelia ribes. Next base: position 15,615 of record MKEJ01001030.1, read on the forward strand.
ATTTTGGATTGGGTTGCGTTCGTCTATTCGAAAGTTGGTAGTGGCTCGTAAGGGGACCACTCTGGAGAAAGTAATTGAGAATATAAAATAATAGGAGTACTTGGAGCTGGATGACCAGCATTAGGAAGGGAAGAAGACCAACCAGGGAAGTAGTCAGTCTAAGGGACTACAACAAAGGGATGTAGGTACTTTCTTCACTAACCTTAATCGGGAACAAAATTGGTCAAATTGGAATGTTGCAAAAGGGGGAAAAGGAAATTAGAAGTGGAGTCAAGAGGGTTACTCGCAGGGGCCATTAGTACAAACATCATAGGAATCTTCTCTGTTAGTTATGGCTTCAAAAATTCTTTTTAAGGGGTCGAGATATTAGAGATACGAGGAGATAGGTCACCGGATGAAACATTGCAAATAAATCTAGTGTTACGAGTGTCAAAGCTTTGGAGATAAAAGTTTTGAGTGCCCGAAGAGGTCGAGACAAGCATTGGTGACTACTGTCGCAATGTGAGCTCCACATACAACATTTAATAGGACTAAGACTGGTATCATTAGGAGGAGTTACCTAGAAAATATGGGTAAGGCTGGGGCTATAACGTCTACTTCGGCGCCATCGACCAAACTCTACTTTCTACAAGCCTTTACTGAGCTGGGAGAGACTGCAGTTGTTCAAGGTACCTTTCTATTTGAGTTGTCATTGGTTAGTGTTTTATTTGACCCGGGTGTGAGCCATTCTTTTATTGCTGTGAGGTTCATTTGCACTCTTGGATTGGAACTTGTACATTCCAACTCAATTGTTTCTATAGATATGCAATTAGATAGTTATGTCATCCGAGTTTCATTTGCCGCGGTGGTGCGCTTATGATATCAGACCATTATTTTCCATGCGATCTGATCGTTCTTGTATGTCTGTGTTCAATATAATATTGGGGATGGACTGGTTGTCTAAGACCGTTATCGATTGTGAATAATATCGGGTTACTTTGGTTCTATAACATATTGTTTCTATTTAGTTTATAGCAGAGTGAGAGATGCCCCGTATTCTAGCTGGTCTAACGAAAGACACTCTCAGTTATTTGCTTACAAGCCTATTTGTATCCGAACTTGAGGAGGCATCCTCTGCCTTGGCTCCTGTGGTTTGCGAGTTTGTGGACGTGTTTTTTGATGATTTTGGCAGACTTCCACCGTATTGTGAAGTGGAATTCGGCATTGATCTGATTTCGACTACAAGCCCAATTTCTATCGCTCTGTAACATTTGGCATCGGTCGAGTTGGAAGAAATGCGAGTCCAACTTGAGGACCTATTGAAGAAGGGATTTATAAGACAAAGTCAATCACTATGGGGTAGTCCAACATTATTTGTACAAAAGAAGGATGGGTCAATGAGGATGAGTATCGACTATTGGAAGATTAATCGGGTGACGATAAAAAATAAGTACCCATAGCCGAGAATTGATGATTTGTCCGATCAACTCCAGGGGTTGGCGTACTTTTCTAAGATTGATTAGAGTTTGGGCTATCATCAATTGAGGGTCCGAGATAAGGATGTTCTGAATACCGCATTTTGTACTCATTACAAACATTTTAAGTTCTTGGTAATGCCATTTAAATTGACAAATGCAGCAACCGCGTACATGGATCTAATGAATCGGGTGTTCAAAGCATATTTGGACAAGTTTGTCACTGTGTTTATTGATGATGTTCTTGTATATATGGCATCGGAAGAAGAATATCAGAAACACTTGCGGATAGTATTATCAGTCTTGTGAGATCATCAGTTGTATGCCAAACTAAGTGTGAATTTTGTTTGTGAGAAGGGAAGTTTCTTGGTTATGTGGTTACCACGAAAAGAATATTAGTAGATTCATTGAAGATTGAAGCAGTTTCGACCTGGTTACAACCCAAGAAAGTATTTGAGATCCGGAGTTTCCTTGGGTTAGTTAGGTACTATCAACGTTTTGTGAATGACTTTTCTTACTTAGCTGCACCTATGACTCATCTCACTCATAATGGGGTCAAATTTGAGTAGGACACTAAGGGCGAATAGTCGTTTGAGAAGGTTAAGACATTATTAGCTATCACACCTATTCTAATTATTATGGAAAGGGGCGTGGGATATATGGTTTACTGTGATGCTTCGAATGAGGGATTGAGATGTGTGCTTATGCAGTTGGAGAGAGTAGTGGCTTATACTTCTCGACAACTAAAGGAGCACGAGAAAAACTACTTGGTATATAATTTAGAAATGGCGGCAATAGAATTTTCATTGAAATAAGTTTGACGTATTTTTGCATCACAAAAGTCTCAAGTATATCTTTACACAATGAGACTTGAATATGAGACAAAGACGGTGGAAGGAATATCTTGAACTATACAATTTTGACCTCCATTATCATTCGGGTAAGGAAATGTGATGACGAATACGCTGAGTCACAAGACTCGATGCTTCCTAACTTGCTTCATTCATGATGATTGGCAAGTGTTGTGGATTTTTGTGGAGTTTGGATTGGAGATTGTTGAAACCGGAAGTTGGGCTTCATTGTTTTCAATTGAGGCCTATCCGAAAATGGCAGAAAGGGTAATAGAGGCATAGCGTGAAAATGCAAGCTCCCAGAAATTTGTCCTTAGGGCCAATAAAGGAGAATCACAAGTATTGTTTGTAGGTGCCAAAGGAGAGTTGAGACATCGGGGCCGCCTCTATATTCTGAAGGCGATGTGAGAAGAAGTGTTACAAGACTCACATCAATCTCGACTAGCAGTACATCTTGGTGAGGGTAAGATGTATTATGACTTGAGTCGCACTTATTGGTATCCATATCTAAATAAGGATATTGTGGAGTTTGTAGCGTGTTGTCTCACTTGCCAACAGGTTAAGGGCAATAGAAAAAAACCTAAAGGTGAATTACAACCACTAGAGATAACGAAGGGGAATTGGAAACATATAACAATGGATTTTGTTGGGTGATTGCCTAAAACCTGAAGTGGAAGGGACACCATATGGGTGATTGTGGATCGACTAACCAAGTCGGCATACTTTCTATTGGCAATGAAGAGCAACGATGCAGAGGTTCTTTTGCAATTGTACGTGAAACAGATCATTTGGTTACATGGTGTTCCTGTGACTATTGCCTCCGATAAGGACACTATTTTTATATTGCAATTCTGGAAGGGTATGCAGGCTACAACGGGAACAAAGTTGAATATGTACACTATGTATCATCCACAAATGGATGGACAGATGGAAAGAACTATTCAAATGTTAGAAGATAGGCTATGAGCTTGTGTTCTCGATTTCGGAGGAAATTGGGAGGAACATCTATTATTAGCAGAATTTGCGTACAACAATAGTTATTTTTTGAGCATCGATATGGCACCATTTGAAGCACTATACGGACAACCATATAGATCACCAATATGTTAGCTAGATTTTAGAGAAGCAACAAAATTAGGCATAGACATCGTACAACAGACTAAGAAGGTAATCAAAATTATTAAACAATGACTAAAAACGGCTCAAAGTTATCGAAAATATTATATGGATAGAAGGAGAAGGACGTTATCATTCGAAGAAGGAAACTATATGTTCATGAAGGTCTTGCCTTATAAGGGCATTATGAGATTAGACAAGATAGGCAAATTGGCTCCGTGGTTTGTAGGTATATTCTGGATTTTGCAATACATCGGAAATGTAGCATATAGATTGGACCTACCACCAAACCTAGCAAATGTACATCCGGTGTTTCACATATCTATGTTGCAAGCATATGAATCCAATCTTTCACACTTCATAGACCATTTGGATTTGATCATTGAAGAGGATATGTCTTATGCAATCAAACTAGTAGCCATCATAAGCCGGCAAGAGAAAATACTTTAGGGAAAAATAATACCATTAGTATGAGTGATATGGAGGCATAACGGAATCTAAGAACAAACATGGGAACACTAGGCAAAGATGAAGTTTTCGTATATTAAACTCTTTACAAGTATGATCTAAACTTCTAGGACGAATTTTCTTTTAATGGGCGGAGAGCTGTAAGGCCCATAATACAATATTAGTTTGGAAGTTGAATGAAAACGAGGTTAGAAAAGTTAAAATGAAGTAGAGTTGAATACATAATATATCGATCGACATGTATGTTATATAAGTCAACATATCTTGTACAAAAAAGGTTCTTGGGACTTAGATCGATCGAACAATCAAACGAAAAGTGAAAAAATATGGCAAAGTTCGATTGCTCGAACTACTCATAGTGTGGCATATATGTATTTTTCACTAGGTTATCACTTTTCAAACACTTAAAATACTTGTCTAGAGAGAGAGACGATTTTGAGGCTAGAAGTATGACCTCGTGCAATTCGGAAGCATTGCAAATGTTTGGGATGTAGATTTGAACTCTTAATATTGTTATTGTCATTCTAAGGTAACTTTTTTCCTTTATTTCAAAATTTTTTACGGTCCTAGGAACTTTTCTGGTGAACAAAAATTGTCAAAAAGATATCTTAATGCTTCATTATCAATCTTGTCATAGCATTTTGTATATTCGATGGAGTTTCGTGCGGTTGTTGGTAACTTACCATTCGTGCAGGAATTGTCGGATTTATTGTAAAGCCCTACTAATTTCTTTAAGGTTTATAAATGTGAAACTTTATGTTTAACAATGTAATGAGTGTTGAGGAGATGCATGATGAGGGTAGAATTTCACATGAAGTGAATAACTTTGTGAATATTACTTTCTGAACAATAGTTTAGTATTTTAGGTATAACTTCTAAACTGTAAGTCCGATTTAAGCCTATAAACAACCGGCGGAAAGCTATTTCAATCATGTACAACTTTTGTGTTGATGAAAGCTAATTCGAAGTGGAAAGTTGAAAATATGACCAGTGAAGTTCGATCGAGTTCGATCAATCCAAGTATTGGTTCGATTGATCAAACTGTTAAAGTTCAGAATGTTATATTTTCATGTGTAGGGTAAAATAGACACAACTATTAACACATATTCATGAACCAATAGGCGAAAAAGGGTGAAAAGAGAGATGTTGAGCCAAGAAACCTCGATTCTTGTTGATTGATCATTCCGTTTGGCGATCCAAACATGGAATCAAATTTTACTCTTATTCCTTATCGTGTTGAGGTAAATTTCTCATGAATCCATTCCATGTCACTTTGATTCCTAACAAACCCTAATTATGTAAATCGATATGATGAGGTTTAATTAGTCAATTGATAGTGAAATATACATGTGTTTCGTGTAGGTGATTCGTTCCCATCGATGCTCAGATAGGAGAAATTCTAGGGTTACTTCAATGTCTTTTTGAGAAATCTTCTACACACAATCATAGGTACGTTTAGATTTACTGTCTTTGTGATTAGAACAACAAGTCGTTATATTTATTATATGCTAGATTGATGTATTTATTTATGTCCCCTAGTTGTGAGATATAAATGTATGTTGAGCATGAGCATGAGCATGAGATATGTACATTTTGAAATGTGAAAACAAGTTTTGAACAATGACTACTAAATGTGATTTTTAGAATATATTGTAGAATGGTCCTCTAATGTGCAAAATAGGGCATCATGGAATGGCTCTATTTCGTGATACTTTAAAATCTTTACGTGTGAAGTCATAGGGAGATGGTATGCCCCATGGTGTATTTTAAAATGAGTAATAAATATGAAATCTGAGAATCATAAAACTGAGCATGATGAGCATGTGACATCTAGTTGTTATGTGGCATAGTATGCATACAATGTTTAATGTTGAAAAGTATGAATTTATTATTGTGTGTAGCATAACTACTTGATGTTCGAAGCTCGCAATTTCAGTAAGACTTACTGCTTGTTTGAGTTATTTCCCGTGTATCTCCCAAGAAGTTGTGTAGAAGCTCACTCGAGTAGCGGAATTGTGTTATTTCTTTTCTTTCCAGAATAAGGTTATTTGTCTTTATTTTCATATTTTAGGTCATCGAGTCAAGATGATAATTTGTTTTGAGATTTTTGTGGTATTTTCAAATAAAATAAGCAAGCTATTTTTAGCTTAAGAAGATGTTAAATAAGATGTTGAAAAGTATGTTATTTGAGATTTATTTCTTTACATTATATGCGATGTTATTTGAGTAATGTTCTCGGGATGTAATGTGAAATTCTAGGATGTTACAAGTTAGTATTATAGCAAAGTTTTACAAACTATCTAGGAAATTGTTGGGTGTCGAGTTGGGTGTTTTTGTGTGAGCTGCACCTAGATGTTGGATAAGCATCTTGGGACTTGGATGTCTTATGTGTACTTATGTGACTTGTGTGTTTTTGGGTGCTTCAATCTATGAGTTGAATTCTTTTTCAGAAAATATTTTTTTTTCTTTTCTATGTAAAAAACCAGCAATAGGTTGAAGGCGACGGTCGACGTATTAGCTCCATGCTGGCTAGGTAAGGGATATCTTGTCGCGCCCCCGAATCCCAAGCACCCAAGACCCGGGGTTGCGAATGTGTTACCCACTCCAATCTCAT
>MKEJ01001033.1:0-18538 GCA_001753735.1 Embelia ribes
TACAAGAAACCCTAATGATTTTTCAAACTGTAAATGGCTCTATTTATCAGCGATGGTGTAATATTTTTGTCATCAACAGGACTTGGATTAAAAAAATGTATATCTCTTGTACACACGCGCATGCGCGCGTATGAGAACATATTTTATCCTTCCTAGACAATTGATGCCCAAAAAAATAAAAATAAAAATGTAGGCCTATGGATTTCTCTCGTATTACCAAATAAAGAGGCTGAAGTACCACGATTTGAAATTTACAAGAACTGTTTGATGTTCGCATCATATATTTAAATTTTTTTTTCACGTAAAACCTCTCGTATGTTAAAAGTTTTTTTCATGTAACTCTTTAATTACATCTGAATTAGCATTAAATAATTTGAAGAAACTTGTGTGTCATAGAGTCTAGTAGCGCATCATTAAAGGCTATTAATCAGTAGGATGTTTTTTAAATAAGTTCGTACCGTAGTTGCTAATATTTCCTTTTCTAGCAATTGAACCCTAGCTAGCTAATCCTAGTTAAAAGCTTACTTTAAATTCAATTAAAATGATGAGGCATGATATAAGAAATCGGTAGTTGCTTGAAAAAGTAAGCACATCAAAATGACGTGGCGATCAGATCAGAATCTTGACATTCAACTTGTTCCCTAATTTTTTAGTCAAAATATAACCGACTTACAACCATATTATTTTGTTTAATTAATTTGTTTAAAAAACAACTCATCAATCATATATGATTCCCTTGCAAACCTTCTCCCATGGTAGGTATAGAAATAAAGGACCATTAGTCTTTCAGAACTTATATTTTCTTTTCCACGTAATAATGTTGTCCCTCCCCATATTCTTTTTAAAGTGTTTCTCTGACTATGCTTTATTCTTTAAATCGTAGAATTATATATTTTAGGAATACAGTTATAAAACATATACTATTCACAAGATTGTGTCAATACCTGAACTCATATAATTAAGGCATTTAAGCCTTATTTAGGTGAAGATCCCTTAAAATTCGGAATAAAAGTATCAACTTGTTTATTGACTTAATGTCACTCTATGAAATAAGTAATAAATTTTTGACTCAGAGAGAGCTCGGGATGGGTTACAAAACACAGCTATTTTCTTCTGAGATGAATATTAATTTTATTAAGCATAACTAAGAGTAATAACAAATTAGTAATTATGAACTGTAACGGACCTATAACGGGCGTTCTCGAGTGTTAAGCCAGTGTTTGAAGTTAACAGCATGATGAAATTGTGATTGCGTGAGCTGGAAATACCGTAAACTATTCCCTACTTTTGAGAAAATTTTCGAAGGTTGATTGCAATTTATCTTTAGTGTGAAAATTTTTCTACCGGCCCGTTCACAATTGTGTCTACGGGTTATGGAAATCTTAGACATTTGTTGTTCAATGACATAATCCCTTACAGATGAGTAGGGCTTCCAAAATTGGTTTACGGTACTTAAAAGACATCACTAAATTTAAAACAAAGTGGTTAAAAAGGTTGATTGCATACAATCATCATGCCATCCTCTCACAAGAAGGTTGCTCATTTTGTCCGTAATAGCCATGACGTAACATTAAGAGAATATACTTACGAAATACGCACAATTGAAATGCCGCCCTCATGAATAAGATTTCTAAAGTCCGTCCACAGAAGATATCAGTGATCCTTACATACATATGTGTGTGTGTAACTATGCTCTGTGTGTGTAACCATGTGTGTGAGTATGCATTCCTATAGGGGAAATGGGGCGTGGCGTCCGGCCGTTGTTGAGGCAAAGCCGCACGTTACCGCTATTACCGCAGAGAGAGAGAGGGGAAGAAACGTTCGGGTTGGGGAAGAAAGGACTTTGGGTTATTTGCCCTTCTACCCCCATGATTGCAAATTACTTAACAGTTTTTCCCCAAAATATTCTAATTAAACCCATAGGATTTTAATTTTTGCCTGATTAAATCCAGTATAAGGGAAAAAAAAACATAGGTTATTACATTTTCGACCTTCAAATCTGCTGGTTGACATGGCGGAGGGGATGCTGATCAGTCTTCCCCCAGTATGGGGTCACCATGGTTGAATGATGACTCAAGCGGGAACTCGGATAAGGAGAGGCTTTGGAATTATGTTTGGAAAAAAAATATTGTACTAACAATCTACTTGCTTGTCTCCTATTTTCTTCCTCTAGTGTCATAGTATAAATTTTCCTTTATTAGTTTTTGTAAACAATGTGTCGGTAGAAAACTTACTATACTGAAAATGATATTCTCTCCATTCACAAATAATTACAAATTTTGAATGAGCATGCGGATTGAGGTGATTTTGAAAAGTTGTATTTCAAATTTTGAATAAGAGCTAAATGACAAAGTAACCCCTTAAACTTTTTTGTTTTATTAATGTTTGTAGTAAGTATGTAAGACTATTGTCATTCAACTAAATTTGAAGTGATTCACCACCTCCAAGTATAAAGTGTTTAATTTTTTTTTGAATGTTCAAAATAGAAATATGTTCAATTATTTATGGACGGAGAGAGTATATACTTATGCATTTTTTATTTTTTATTTTTGTGAAGGTGAGGAAGATGAAAGAATTCATGATTTTACATGGATCGAGAGAAACCCTAATGCAACTATACTTTTTAGCACAAAAAAATGCAATGTGCAACCTTGCAAACATATGGAGGCATTAATATTTACACGTAATTTATGTATGTGTGTGTGCTTCTATGATGAAGTCACGGATAATGCCCAGGCTTTATACATAGAGTGGGGAGAATACAGTTAATTCAAGGGCATGATCATGCATTTATGTAGGTATTTTTCATGGTAGTTGATCTTTCAAAAATAAAAAAATTCAAAGTGAGTCAATTGTAATGCAGGGACTTTAAAATTTGAATGACATAGGGGCCTGCCATATGTCATTACCATGTTTTTAAGCAACCTCTTTTTTCTTCCTTATTATGTTATAAATGTAGACTTGTTTTTCAAACTTACTACCAAACTAAGTTTTTTTTCTAAAATTTTTACTTAGGTAAGCTTGTTTACTATTTCTGTTTATATAAATTACACTTTGTACCCTCATTTATTGCATTAGAGATATATTATGCTTGGGAGGTTACCCAAATGTATCATTCTATATTGTAAGTAGACTAAGTTGTCCTACTTTCTTCATTTATTACTATTCTTTCAATCACTTAGGTTTTCTAAATTCCAATAATCCATGTTAAAAGAATTTCCTTGCATTTCTATTTTATATTTAAATATTTGACATATAAATCTTTTTGATCCTATAGATATTGTACAATCTATCAAATAAATAAGTCTATTGTTTTTCTAAAAATGCAAAATTTGTTAGATATGGGTACTTCATTGCTACAAATTATCCTTCTAAGCCTTCTTTATAAGATATAATTCTATGTTCTATTAACATCATATATAAATCTATTTCTTGTTTTATGTTATGAGACTATTGAATATTATAAGTAAGAGTATCCTTCTTTACCTTATAATATTATGTAATTAAAGGGGTTTATAGCTAAACCCGCTCCGTATATATTAACAACATAGATAATTATTAGCAACAGATAATTATTCCATTAAGAGTTTGACCTTTGTTACCTTGGGTATTTATCTAGAGAATTGAACGTCCTCACTTTCTCATTTCAGACCTTAGATAAAGCATTCAAGCCTTAAAGTTCTTTCATGATAATGAGAAGCAGAACTTTGTTTCATTTTCTACTTCAAACGTAACAGGAAGTGATTATTATCTATTTATGTATATAATTGGAGTTTTGAGAAATAAAGACACTTTACTCATGCATAGCACTTAGATAGAGACCTACTTGGTTTCAAGACTCGATGCCTTTACGTATTTTTACTAATTGATATAATCTTAAGCTGGAATTATGTTTTTATCTGTGCAATAATGGCAGTGTCCATCATGATTTAACAACTTGCACCCTTTTGTATATTATTTTTCTTGATGTGCATCTTACGCAAACTGATGCTATTTATGTTTTTTGTTGCCAGTGGTTATATTGCCAACTGTTTGGTGAACACATATGCCCATGATGTTTTGGCTTCAATAATATGGTCAAAAGTTTACAATAATACTTTCAACACAATAGCCCTTTTATTTGAACAAATTCTATGTTGATAAGGTCATCATAATACTCATGATATATTTGTTTTTCATCAATTTCTTGTTTAACCTTAGCCGAGCTAACACCAATGTGAACTACATGTTGTGCTAGAAAAAACTCGTTCGGGTGCAACATTATAAGAATTTGGCAAGATTATCACTTCAACTCTTGTGCTAGATTTAAAACTTGTGACACCCTCGTTAACCTCATAAGCAAAAGTTCAATGTCTTCCAAATTGTCAGAGAGATATAATAAGTTTAGAAAACTATAGTCAAATATTTCTTTTATCACAATGGGATTAGCACCTTAAATAAAATTAATTCCTCAATATAATCCTTTTGTGAAAAATAAGTATTGGTTATTCCAAAAGAATAAACTAGTTTTCAAAATTCTTCGATATTCTACAATATAGGTTTCACTTTGGTTTAATAGTGAGCTTAAATCATATTGAATTTTATCATTTGCCTTATAACTGGATCGAAAAGAAAATGATTCTTTTGATTTTTTTTCAAGTTCTTTGAATTTACTTTTAACTACATTTTTTGAATTAGAAATCCCTTGATTTTCTTTAGAATAGGTCATTTTTTATTCTTTCGAGATAGCATTTTGATTTCTTTCAACAAGATGTTGTTGATCTGTATTTGTGATTATATCTGTTTGAAGTATTACTTGCTTGACTAGATCATCAAGTTGTTCATATACTTCATCTAACAATTCTTGTCCTTGATTTATTTCTAGACCTAAAACGTATAGATTTTTACTTAGTAAGTGCATTAAGATACTGACGTAATTTTCTCTGTAAGAATCCGAGTATCGATCTCTCAAGGACTCCTATTGCGTAGTGAAAATCCTAAGAAAGTTCCAATCTTGTTGCTCTAACGTGAGAATTTATATTTTAGTTTTAATTAAATTACTTTAATCCTATTCTTACTTTCTCCTTGGTTTTTCCCGATACGGGATTGGTTTTGGCTATAACTAAAATGGTGATTAATCAAATATAAACTTTAAGAATACAATAAAAATCTTGCCTAGGACAAGGAATCTGATAGATTAGTTTCCGCCCCTCATTAACCTAAATGATGAATTTCAATTGAGTTTATCTAAAAAATAATTAAGTATTTATTATCTAGTTTATTTTGATCCAGTGCACCATTAAGAGTTTGTCAGACTCTATAACTACGCCTAAACGATTTCAAAGTTACTTCAAACAGGTTCAATAACCCTAAATTTTTAGACTAAATTAATTTTTAGAATTAACATTCCCCTAAATGATAAGTTCTTGTTAAATTTATTTAGAAAATTATGAATATTTATTATCTGATTTATCTTAACTTAGTGTATCATCGGAAAGCTGTCAATCTTCATAACCACGCCTAGGTGATTTCGTATTTACTTCCGACAAATTTAAAACTCTAGATTTTCTAAGTTAATTTTTTTGGATTAAAATTTAGAAAAATCATTCTCATTAATTAGGGTGTTCAGGAGTTCAACTAAACTATTTTCATTCCCAAGGCAAGAACTAAATTAACCTAACATAATGAAATTAAATATAACAACATTTAATGAAAAGTACGAAAATTTAAATATTGCAATTAATTTAAAACAACAATAATGCTAAAAATTAAATAACTCAATTAAACAAGAAATTTTAACACTTACAATCTTGATGGAATTGAAATTAATACAAGACTTATGTTTGTAAAGCTCCACCAAAAGCTAAATCCAAAAATTTTCCTCCTCACACCATGAAAAAAATAGAAAAGGAAGAAAAAAAATAAATCTAGTAAAAGCTCATAAAAAGCTAAAAACTAAACTAAGCTAATGTCTAGCATGAGCAAAAGTGTTCAAGACTTGGCAAGTCTTTGAGGTTGAGTGTAATATTGGTTATAATCACCAACTCTTGTAATCATCATCTTAACCCCTAACAACCAAGATTTACTTTAGTCTTGAAGCTTGAGTGTTACGCCTCGAATTTTGAGAAACCCGAGGACGTGAGAATAAAAAAAAAGAAAGGAAAATAATAATATACAACACTATATACCTAACGTCTACTGCAACCAACATCAGAGTACGCATCACGGTTTATACATATAGTCTGTCTGCAATGTATATGCAATAAGCATACAACGACAATAAACACCATGTTTACATCACAAGTCAAGGTATATGCTTTCTTAAAAAAAAAAAAAATCCCTTATGCCTCGATATAATATACACAATACAATGAGGCCACAACTATAAAACCACCCAATCAAATGCATCAGCTCTAAAGTATGTACAATTACACTTTAAAAGATATAGCCATTCATGATATTAATCGAATGAGAAAGTGCATGGCTACAAAATAAAATCCAAATGGCCTCAGGCTCAATTTTTAAACATAAACAAAATAAATATAAAACTAAAGTTCTACTAATATAGAGTTTGGAATAAAAGAAAACACACTTAAAATAAACCTACGAAACACTGAAATTAAAAATAAAAATATCAAATAAGTTTTAGGCTATATTAATTTATCGGTAATAAAAAATAGAATAGCCTAAACTCTACAAACACTCTCTCGTACTCTAATTACTCCTGTAGTGGCCCAGGCTAATAATCATCAAAGAAACAGGGGTCGCTCTTGACAATGTAGGACCTTATCATCCTCTAAAACTGTTGCTGCCCGTCCCAAAATATGCGTTGTTTGTCCCTCTCCTGAGTGAAAGAAACAATCAAATCTCTAACCCTGAGAGTTAACTCCCAAACTATGCCATATAGCTCACAATCAACATCAGCACTAACCTCATCAACACCATCAGCCTATACATGTGCCTGACTAGCAATCTTAGCCCTCTTCCTCATACCCCTTGAGGTCATAGCCTGATCGGACCTATGTCCCAGTAACTTAGCCATACTCTCCTTTGTAAGTTGATCTTTTGGCAGCTCATATATCAGATTGTCAGCATTCTCAATATCAACTCTAATATTCTGCAAATACTGAGTAATAAAGCCACCAAAGAGAAGACTAGTCTGTTGACTGTTTGATACCAGGAAGTCATACATAGATTGCATGATGCGAATAGGAATATTGAAAGGGGTCTTCATGCTTAATAAGTACATAATGTGTTATACATGCTTGCTAATATGTGAGTCTCTCGTAGTAGAAATAAGGTTCTTACTCAATAATTTAACCTGTGGCATCTACTCTAACTTTAGAAGACCCACATTCATCAACCTTAGATTTAACCTTGACTTGAGCGCCTCGGCATTGACTAACTTAAAGGCAATCTTTTGGAAATGATACCCGAACTTGCGGAAGACTAAAATATGTAGCAACTTGCTTTGTTATCAAATGCACACCGACTCGCTTAATCTACTAAATAATCCCATCTCCCCCTTCAATATGTCCTAGCCTACGAACATTAGAATAAAATTTGCGAACAACTTCATTAGCCACTATCCCCGTATACGAGAAAAAACATGCTTGACGATTATGCTTGGCAATGTTCTCCCAATTATTAGTGCCATACTTAAAATCAGAGAGACTCATTCCCCTTTTGCACACCACCTTTCTATTTGCAAAGAAAAGTTCATAATAGGTGGTGCGATTTAGAGTCTCGAATCTAAACTCATCATACTCCCTCTCGTCTTGGAGATATCTATCAAAATCTTGATGTATAGAAGGAGTACGTCTGTTACCTGTATAGCCATGATCAAAAGGCGGTCCCATCTCGTCAAGGTGAGCTTCTGGTAGGACTTCCTCTTAGGGTTCCACTCGAGGTCCTCAATTATGAGCCATTCGGAAGGAAGAAAAAGAGAAAAGAAATTAGGGCTTGGGCGAGAATTGGAGAAAGGAAGAGATTCGGGGAAAAGAAAAGGAATTCGCAGAGAGAAAGAGAGAGAGAAAATGGTTTAGATGCACATTTTTTATGTTGAAATAGACATGACTATTTATATTTACAGACAACCATTTGAACGGCTCTTGGTTATCATTCAAACGTTAGAACCGTTCGAATGGTAGAAACCAAACCATTTGCAACTCCTGAACCTTAGCAAAACGAAATCTTCAAAATTTTTGCTAAGTATTGGAAACAAAATTGTTCAAATGGAAACTACTTCCACTAAAATCTAAGGAATTTATAACCAAACACTACACCCCATTCCACTCAAAATTTTTTATTGATACACTTTTTTATATATACTTCAAAATTTTTAAAATTTTGGAATGTAATAGATTTTGAAAATTATGGAATGGAATAGGTTGTATGCCCCCCAACTTAAAATGAACATAATCCTCAATGTTTAAAATCAAAACAAGGACGAAGAATATATTAGCCCGAAAAAAAAAATGAAGCAAAAATGAAAGAGAACATAAAATAAAAACTATATATGCTATACAAGCCCCTCAACAATAATTATGCGGGGTCAGATGGATCCTCAAGATCCATTTCTTCTTGAGCACTAACAAAGTTCTCATAGTAGGGTTTCAAGCGATTCCCGTTTACCTTGAATTG
The DNA here is from genome assembly GCA_001753735.1 of Embelia ribes. Classification (NCBI taxonomy): domain Eukaryota; kingdom Viridiplantae; phylum Streptophyta; class Magnoliopsida; order Ericales; family Primulaceae; genus Embelia; species Embelia ribes. The sequence goes on from MKEJ01001033.1 coordinate 8,623, forward strand.
CACATTCTTATTGGGTCAAGAATGACATATGTTCCGAACCGACCTACTTCATGAACCACATATGGCCCTTGCCAGCTTTCCTGGGAAAAGATATAGGCGAGAATTATAAAGCAACGCATGACTTCTAACCTCAAATGTTTTCCGAGAGATATGCCTATCGTGCAAGATTTTCAGCTTGGACTTGGAAATTTTTGAATTTTCAAATGCATCATTGTGAAATTCTTCAAGTTCACACAACTCAAGTTTACAGTGTAATCCGGCTTCAGTAATTGACTTGTTGCATTGACAAATAGCCCAATAGGCCTTATGCTTAATTTCAACTGGAAGATGACATACTTTACCATATATAAATTTATAGGGAAACATACCTAAAACGGTCTTGTAAGCAGTTCGGTATGCCCATAATGCATCAATGAGTCTTGAAGACCAATCTTTATGGTTGGATTAACCATTTTCTTAATAATGTCCTTAACTTATCGGTTTGCCAACTTGGATTGCCCACTTGTTTGTGGATGATATGCAGTACAAAATTTATGAATTACATCATATTTTCTCATCAAGCCACCGAAGGACTTGTTGCAAAAATGGGAACCGCCATTATTAATGACTGCCTTTGGCATCCTTAATTGAGAAAAAAAATGTGTTCTTTGATGAATTTGACCACAACTTTGTGATCATTAATACGGGTGGGGATAGCTTCAATCTATTTGGATACATAATCAACCCTAACAAGGATGTAAAGAAAACCAAATGAATTACGAAATAGCCCCATGAAATCAATTCCCCCAACAATCGAAAATTTTGATTACCATAATTGGGTTAAGTGGCATCATGTTTCACTTCTAATCATTGGCAACGATCACAAACAATGCAAAATGCATGCACATCCTTGAATAAGTTTGGCCAATACAACCTACATTGAAGAATTTTTGTAGTAGTCATTTTAGTCGAGAAGTGGCCTCCACAAGCAATCGAATGGCAAAATTCCATTACATTTTGGAATTCATCCGAATATCCGGCATACACCTTCGGATGATCTGGTCGGCACAATATTTATAGAGATAAGGCTCATCCCAATAGAAATTATGTACAATCTACAATAATTTCTTCTTGTCCAAAGTTATCCAAGAAGATGGAATCTCTCCCGTAGGCATACCAAGAAAGTGAGGTAGATTCAAAACGAAAGAGTTGCACATTGGAAAAATGCTCGCTTATGGGCGGATCTTGATCGTTGGATGGTTGGCTTTGAAGCCTCCAAAGATTATCTGCCACTATATTCTCAATACCTCTTTTGTCTTTGATCTTAATATCTAATTCTTGCAAAATCAAGATCCATCTTAACAACCGAGCCTTGGCATCTTGCTTAGTAAGGAGGTACTTGAGGGTCGAATGATCCGTAAAGATAGTAACATGCAAACCTACCAAGTAAGACTGGAACTTATCAAGAGTGAATACGACCACTAGTATTTCCTTCTCGATAGTAGTATAGTTCAATTGGGCATCGTTGAGAGTTCTACTTGCGTAGCATACAATATGAGGTTTCTTCTCCTTACATTACCCAAGAACCGCCTTGACGACATAATCACTAGCATCGCACATGAGTTCGAAAGGAAGGGATCAATCAGGAGGTTGAATTATAGGCGCCAAAATCAACAATGCTTTTAGATTATTAAATGCTTCTTGACATTTCGGTGTCCACTCAAAGGAGACATCCATGAATAAGAGATGGCTCAAAGGTCGAGTAATCAAGTTAAAATATTAGAAAAATAGCCTATAGAATTCGGATGTCCTAACAATGATCGAATATCTTTGTCCATCTTCAGAGACGAAAGTTTCTCGATGAGTGCCACTTTGGACTTATCAACTTCAATTCCTTTCGAAGAAACAACATGGCCTAGGACTATGCCTTGAGTGACCATGAAATAACACTTTTCCCAATTGAGTACTAAATTGGTCTCTTCACACTGAGCTAGAACAAGATCAAGATTGTGAAGGCATTTTAAAAATATGTCTCCATACACCAAGAAGTTATCCATAAAGACTTTGAGAATGTTTTCGACCATTTCGCTAAAAATGCTTATCATGCACCTTTTAAAGGTGCCCAACACATTACATAACCCAAGGGGCATACGATGGCAAGCAAATATCCCTAATGGATAAGTAAATGTCATTTTCTTCTGGTCTTCACGGGCTATCTCAATTTGATTATAGCCGGAATAGCCATTAAGAAGCAATAAAAAGCTTGACCTGCAACTCGCTCGAGTACTTAATGAAGAAAAGGGAGGTGAAAGTGGTCTTTTTATGTAATGACATTCAATCCTCGATAGTCAATGCAAATTCGCCAAACGGTTTGAATATGAGTAGGAATTAACTCATTATTTTCATTGGTGACCACCATGACACTAGATTTCTTTGGTACGCCTTATGTAGGACTTACCAATTTAGAGTCGGCTATCAGATAAATGATTCCTACGTCAAGAAATTTAATTACTTCATTTTCACCACTTTTTTCATGTTAGGATTAAGTCACTTTTGTATTTGGCGAACCGGTTTAGCCTCATCCTCAAGGTAGATTTGATGTGTGCAAGTCAAAGGACTAATACTCTTTAAATCCACAATAGACCAACTAAGAGCTCGACGACGTCGTTTAAGAACGTGGTATAAACATGATTCTTGTTCCGACCTTAGATGAGGAGAAATCATTATTGGGAACGACTCTCCATCACCAAGAAAAGTGTACTTTAGATCATTAGGAAGTGGCTTCCTCTCTGGACATGGATCTTTCTCGATTGAGGGAATGGATTGGACATTTGATGCATCTAAAGACTCAAACCTAGGACACCACCCCCCAACTTGCATTAAAGTCTCGGTCTCTTCCTCTTCTATTCCTCCTACAAACTCTTTCTTCCTGAATTCATCCCCAACATAAACTTCAACGATTGTTTGGATCAAGTCTACTTCCTCGAAATCTACATGATCATTAGGGGGCTTAGAAACATCAAAGACATTGTATTCCGTTTTCATATTCCCAAAAGTAAAATTCACCAATTCGTTCCTTCAATTGATAACTGCATTTGATGTGGCTAAGAATGGACGTCCTAGAATGACGGGAATTTGCTTATCAGGATTGAGAACTACTTGTATATCCAATACTACAAAATCGACAGGATCCACTTGAACAAGCACATCCTCAACAATTCCCCAAGGAATTTTAACAGAGTAATAAGCAAGTTGTAAGGTGATACACATCAGTTTAAGCACACCGAGCCCCAATTGTTGGTATACGAAATAAGGAAGTAGGTTCACACTTCCCCTAAATCGAGGAGTGTGTGCCCTATTGAGTTATTCCCTATTACACAAGAAATTGTGGGGCAACCAGGATCTTTGAATTTCAAGGGCGTGTTAGGCTGAATAATAGCACTTAAATGCTCAGTATCAACTTCTTTTTCCTTTTCATTCAACTTACATATGATCGTACAAAAATCTTTGAGAAATTTGGCATAAGACGGTATTTACTTGATTGTTGTTAGAAGAGGAATGTTGATCTTAATTTGTTGCAACTTCTCAAAAAATTCCTGGTTAAAAGGTTCATTCCGAGAAACAAGATGCCGCGAAAATAGAGCTTTTGGTTTGCAATAAACTTCCACATTCTTTCCACTATCCTTCTCAATTACCCCCTATTTTTCATCCACCCTAGACTGCCCTGTTTCGTCTTGATTTGTTCCAGTTTTCATATGTGCAGGAGTTATCGTTCGAACTACTATGGGGGATCATTCGAACAGTAGAACCTGAACTTCGATTTCTCTCTTTTTTTGCTCTGTTTTGCTCTGAACTAGAATATCAGGACCAAATGACTGCTTGTCCAAACTCTCTATCACATCAATTTCAGTATTGATGGAATTTGGGGCTTGAGCCTCAACAGAAACTTTAGAACTTGGATTGGATATTGTGATGGTCTTGTCAATGATTTTGCCACTACGGAGAATAGTAATGACATTGACTTGTTCATGAACAATAGGACCATCCGAAGTAGTCCCAACAGAGAATGCTTGTGTTTGTGGATTTGGTAAAGGTTGAGTGGGCAACTTGCCTTGGCACTTTTCCATCATAGCCAACATTTTCAAAATTTTCGAGATATTATTGTCCTTTTTATCAACAGATTTGGATAGAAGCTTTATTTTGGTTTCATTATATTTATGAGCATAATCCAGATTTTGGACGTAATCCGATCACCATTCAGAGTTTTGTAAGTGTTTGGGTTAGAAGGGTAAGAAGTAGGATTAGGAGGATATGGAGTAGGTTGGAGTGGAGGTTTATTTGGGTACTGAGGATGCACATTCGGATAAGGATTATTATTGCGAAATTGGTTATGTAGGATTGTAGATGGATGTTGTATGCATTTTGTTGAGCGTACATAATTTCCCTCATTTGTGGAATGAGAGCACAATCATCAATTTTATGCCCTTCAACTTGGCAAAACATACACATTACCGTGTGCTTTTTGCTTAAATTGACAACTTTAAATTTCTTGGTGAGCATTGCAATCTTGGAATCAATATCATCAAGTTTGCTAAATTGGTACTTTCTACCACCCATTATACCATCTTGAATTTTAAAAGGATTCAATGGTTCATCTTCCCATTGCTTTGAAAGTTCATCAAACTTTTCAAAGGGAAGGTAAATCTCATCCGTACTCTTGTCAAACAAGTTTCTGGAGATCTTCAAGTTAATCATTTGCTTAAAATGAGGAGTTAAACCTTTGTGATAGAATTGTATGAGATGCCATTTTCCAAACCATGATGAGGCACTTGATTATAAAACCTTTGAATCTTTCCTAAGCTTGAAAGAACTTTTCCGAAGATTGACAACGAAAGTTCATGATTTGTTCTTGAAACTTGACAGTTTTATGAGTAGGAAAGAAATGATTCAAGAACGTTTGTTGCATTTGTCCCCAAGTAGTTATTGAGTTTGGAAGAAGAGAATCCAATCAACTCTTTGCTTTGTCCTTTAAAGTAAAGGGAATAAGTATTAACTTGATGGTATCGGGGGTACAACCTGAAACTCTATAAGTTGAACAAATTGCTTCGAATTCATTAATGAAATCATAAGGTCCTTCGGATTCCATGCCCTGGAAAGAAGGTATAGCTTTGAACATTCAATTTTGGAATTGAAATAAGTTAACTTGAGCAGGAGGGATATAAATGCAAGAAGGAGTACTCGTCATTTGCGACATTAAATGTGTTCAAGCTGGAAGAGTATTAAGATTGAAGGAAATAGGATTGTGTATAGAAGATAATTGTCTCAACGCTTCAATCATATTTGGGGGAATATTTTCGGAGGGAGGTGGTGGTTGTGGAACCGGATAGGGAAGAATGATCCGTGCTTAATTATCTCCTTGATTTGGAAAAAAATGAGTAAATATAAGATTGGGATCCAAAATAGGATTTTCCACATTGTTATTACCATCCCCGGGTTGAATATCCCCGTGTTGACTCATTAAGTGAGGCATAAAAGAACTTGCTTCGGCTTCTTGTTGCAAGAGCCGCTTCCGCAAACGAGTAAATGGTGGAATTTTGAAGTTTCCCAATGACGAAAGCTACAAATATATATATATATATATATATAATTCCTTCAGAATAGAAAGAAAAAAAGAAATGGATTGATTAAAACCGAAAAAGTTCGGCTCAACCTTGATTGAGAAGACTAAATCTCACTCAATAATCTACAAGACCACGACACCATAGATTCCATAGAGAAATCCCTGGCAAAGTTGCCAAAAAACTTGACTGAACTGAAAGGATGTTAGCTATTTAACCACAAGTATATAGTGTTGGTGTAAGTTTTACCGGTAAGTACTGGATATCGAACTCAGGGATTCCTAGGAAAACTATGTGCCAAGTTAAAACTATGGGATTGTTTTGGGAGATTAGACCAAAGAATGCGAAAACAAAAACAAATTTACCAATTAATTTTGTGATAATTTTTTAAACTACAAGTGTAAATTTATAAATAAAAATAGCTTAACCTTAGTTTGAATCCAATAAATGACCATTTTGATTCATCAATAGCACGTTAATTGACCTAAATTATTACCAATTTAGGCTCCAAATCCATGAATAGTATTTTTCAATAAAATAATTTTCAAGTATATTAATCAATTAAAATATCTCAAAAATGCCATCGGAGCATGCTCTTAACTATTCCCAAGTGTTTCAGAAGACTTGCATAGGTACCAAATCCAACTATTTTCCAAAACACGATTTACTACAACGGCATATACATAAAGCATTATTTAAATTGATAATTACTATACATAGTAGATTAAAGCTCTAAAATTAACGTGCTAGATCTTCGTTTAAGTCATATTATCATCATCAACTAGAGCTAAACCAATAAAATCATAACTACTTATTCTAAAAAAGAAATGAACACGAAAAACATGAATAAACATACCAAATATAATTTTAGAAATTAAAGACAATAAAATGTAAAAATTAATGCTAGTAACTAATGAGCCCCCCTCCCAAAAAAAAAAATGAATACTAACTAATTAAAAACTACTACATACATAAAAACCCAACTTAGAATATGAACAACTATTTTACTAAAAAATAAATTTAGAAACTAAATGTAGAAAGCAGAAAAAGTAAAGAAATTAATTTGTAATCTACTTCTACAACATAAATTCAATGACAAAGTATTCAAATCGTGCTCAACATATGATTCTTGTAAGAAAAACAACTATCTTAATAATAAAATTTAGAGATTAAATTTTAGAAATCAAAAGGTAAGGAAAATCAACTTACAAACACTACACAAGATGGGGAAAAAAATGAAAAGGAATTGTCATTCCTTTGGCTTTAATTCTTAAATACCAACCCAAACTTACATCCAAAGCAAAACTAAACTAAATGAAAAGGAATAAGTTCTAGCAATGTAGCCTCTCATTAGCTGGCGGAACTCACGTTGTTCGTCCCTTTCTTGGATGAATGCGCCTGTCAAATCTGCCATCATAAGACTCAACTCTCCAACTATGCCATATAGCTCACTCGTACCATCAACTTTATCTCCTGCCTCAACAACACCTTCAACCTCTGCCTGTTTTTGTCCAACAGTTCTAGCTCTCTTGTTCATACCCCTCGACGCAATAGGTTCCTCGGAACTGTGGCCTCTAGAACTCGAAACCATCTCTTTTATAATAATACCCTCAAACTCAACCTAAGTTACATCATCATCCAGGATAACAACACCCTCATGTTGCAGGAACTCGGTAATAAAGACATTAAAAGGAAGGCTAATTTACGAGCTATTAGACCTAAAAAAATCCACCATGGACAAGAATATAACCAAGCAAGTATAGAAGATATCGCACATCTATAGTGACATGTGAGTCTTTGGTAGTGGGAATTATATTCTTACTCACCTTCTTGGCTAGCGGTACACACTTAAGAAAACCTACATTCGTCTTCTTTGGGTTTGAGTCTGGTATTAACACCTTATTCGCAACTAGATTGCTATCAACCTTTGGGGTAAGGTATATAAATACTAGGAATGCCAAAGAACTTGGCTATGACTTCTACCGATATCCTAATGTCTACTCCCCCTAACTTAATAGATAATATGGTAATGCTCATAATCCTTTGCGTTAGCATAAAACTCACGAAAAATTTTGCTTGCCGCAATCCCCAAATAAGTAAATAACTTATTCTAACCATTTCTCTAAGTAATTGACCTCAATCTTTTATCTTGCCATTAAAATCAAATAATTTCATTCTTCGCTCACAAACTACCTTCCACCAAGCAAAAAATAGATCATACCTAGTGGTGCAATTAGGTGTCAAAAACTTTGATGCATTGTATTCCCTATCTTCCTGGCTATTCGTGTCAAAATGCTAATGTATAGCTGGCATACTCCTATTTCCTATGTAACCACAATCAAGTGGGGCATTTTCTTCTGGGTGATCCTCTGATGGAGCTTTCTCTTGAGCTTCTACTCGAGGTCCTCGAGTTCGTGCCATGTATATAGAAAAGGAGATGGAGAAATTATAGATTAAGGTTTTAGGAGAAGTTGAAAAATGGAAAGAATTAGAAAGAAATCACAGAGAGAGATTGATATATATGTTTAAAACAAACGCAACTGTCTATATTTATAGACAACTGTTCGAATGGCTCTTGGTTACCATTTGAATGGCAGGACAGTTCGAAACGGAGAAACCAAACCCTTTGAGCATTCCTTTGGCTATAATTCCTAAATTCCACCCCAAACTCACATCCAAGTATAAAACTAAACTAACTGAGAGACTTTCTTGAATGAGATATAGAGAGTGTTTTTCTTCTTGATTGATAGTAAGAGAAAGAAAGGTTACATTACGATCAAGAACTTTAGGAGTCGATAGATCAAGCCCTCAATCTTCACCTAACAATACATATAAAACTATATTGTTACATTATTTTCTACTAAAAAGATTGCTATCGGCCTAAAAAAACTTAGCAACTCCCCAAAAGATAAGTTTTTTACGTGGCTTAATGCAGTCAACATGTCTGTTTAGCCCTTCGAACGGTCCAGGGGAGTTGTTCCAACAGTAACTCCTAAACTTCTGCACCTTTGTACTTTTCATACTTAGCCATTTTTCTGCACTTCTTCAACTTTATTCTTCATTTACTTACTCTTCAAAGTTTGTCCTTTGAGGTTTTATGAAGCATCTTGGGAAATCTCTGGTGTTGCAATCATTAGGATTTTCTTTAGGACTTTCTTGCCATTTACGAGCTCGATTTTGCGCCTTTTTCCCTACAAAATTAACATTTCGAAAAATTAAAAAAGAACAATGCATTTGCACTAAATAATGATACAAAACGATGAAAAAAATGTATTATAAACATATAGAAAAATACATTTTCTATGACTAATCATGCAGACTGTGCTCGGATTAAGTATACTACATTCCAGTTTATGGAACAGGTAGAACATCAGTGGAACGAGATCAAATGTTTTGGAAATATTTGTAACGTTCCCGAAATTCCAAATAATTTTTTTTCATTTTATTTACGAGATTGTCATATGTATTAGGAATTACTATTATGTATTATGGATGTATTAGGAATTACTATTATGTATTATGGATATAATGGCATATCATTTAGGATAATGATATATACGGAATGTGGTAAGGGGTACGAAATGAGGCATAGTGATGACATGTGTTAGGGTTTGTCGAAAGTTGTGTTTTATCGCGTAGAACGAGTTCAAGTACTCAAACGCTATTTCGAAAGTTGCTAAACACTTTTATTAGGGTCTATGAGTAATTTCAAGTCTTTTTGGAAATTTTCGGCCCTAAAGATTTGGACCCAAATTTCTAATGGCTTTGATCGATTCAGGAGCTGTTGGATCGATCCAAGTGCAGTTGGATCGATCCGACTGGTCAATATCGGACTTAAAGTTGTTGACTATATTTTTTTCCTATTCATTCTTCTTCCCATTTTCATGAAATAGAGAGAGAAAATAGGGATTTTTCTCAACTTTTGAGGCATAATTCATCTAGCTAGAGTACATGGATTGTGATAAAAATATGATATTCAAATTTATTGGAGAGAGACCTATGATTTGAGATAAGTCTCGTCTTTCGTCATTCTCATTGGTATTCCTTGGTTTCTGTGCCACGATTGCACCTTGAAATAAGTTGTTGATTCTTATTCCTTACTTCGTTAAGATCATTTTCTTGGGCTAGGTTCGAATGAATCCGAGTTGCGTACGTAGATCAAATCGGGAGGCCAATTAGGGGCGGATCTGGAGATTTACTCGAGAAGTCTTCAGGACGCTTTTTCTGCGCTATACAGGTACTGCAGACTTATAGTACTACTATGAATATGAGGGTTTATGTTTCATGTTTATGTATGTGATTTTTTAAATTATGGAATT
>MKEJ01001047.1:0-12038 GCA_001753735.1 Embelia ribes
GTTGGAAGGGGTACCTTTAAATGAGACCGAATCCATAATGCAAGTTGGGGAGTGGTATCCCAGTTTTGAGCCTTTGGATACATCTGGTGTCAAGGCTATCCCCTCAAGTTTGCAAGTTCCCTGCCCTAAAAGAAAGTCGTTGTCCGTCAACCTAAAATTTCCATTTTTAGGCAATGGTGAATCATTCTTGGTGATTATTTTCTCTCTTCTCACACCAAAACTAGAAAAGGCTTATTTCGAGTACTTAAACGACATCACCAGGCAATTGGCTGGTCTTCAACGAACTTAGAGGGAATAAGTCCCATTACATATACACATAGAATTTACTTTGAGGAAAAGGCTAAACTAGTTCATCAACAACGACTTAATCTAAATATGAAAGAAGTGGTAAAGGTCAAAGTGATTAAGTTGTTGGATTCAAGCGTTATCTATCCGATAGTCGGTTCTAAATGGGTAAGTCCTACACAAGTAGTACCAAAAAAATCCGGAGTAAAAAATGTCGCCAACGAAAATAACGAGTTGATTCTTATGCAGATTTAGACTGGTTGGCGCATGTGCGTGATTATCGCCGATTGAATGCGGTGATTCGAAAAGACTATTTCTCATTGTCTTTTCTGGACCATGTACTTGAACAAGTGGCAGGTCGTTCTTTCTATTGTTTTCTTGATGGTTATTCTGGCTAGAACCAAATAGAGATTTCCCTCGAAAATCAAGAGAAAACAACTTTTACTTATTCATTTGGGACATTTGCTTATCAGCGTATACCCTTTGGGTTATGTAATATGCCGGGCACCTTTCATAAGTGTATGATGAGCATTTTCAGTGATAAGATTGAGAAAATTCTTGAGGTCTTTATGGATGATGTTTCAGTGTATACAGACACAATCGAAGAATTCCTAGACAATTTGGATAAAGTCTTGGCCCTATGTGAGGAGACCAATTTGGTCCTCAATTAAAAAAAGTGTCATTTCATGGCAATATAAGACATTATATTACGACAAATTGTTTCTTAGCAGGGGATCGAAGTTGATAGTTCCAAAGTGGACCTTATCGAGAAACTTCCACCCCTGAAAATCGTCAGAGATATCCGCTCCTTTCTTGGACATGCTGGGTTTTATAGGCGATTCATCCAGTCTTTTCAGCTTGATTGCTAAGCCCTTGTACTATTTACTATCTTTGGATGTCCCTTTCGAGTGGACAACCGATTGTCAAAGAGCATTTAATAAGCTACAGGCTTGCTTGAATTTTGCGTCTATTATACAACCCCCTGATTGGGCTCTTTCTTTCGAGCTTATGTGTGATGCTAGCGATTATGCCGTTGGGGCAATTCTTGAGCAACATACCGATAAGAAACCTCACGTAGTTTACTATACGAGTTGAACTATAAACGAGGCCCAATGGAACTATATGACCATAGAAAAAGAATTGTTATCTATCGTATTTGCGCTCGATAAATTCCGTTCATACTTAATTGGCTCGTATGTCACTATCTTTACCGATCATGTTGTCCTCAAGTACCTCGTTACCAAGAAGGAAGCTAAGGCTTGATTATTGAGGTGCATTTTACTCCTTCAAGAATTCAATATCGAAATCAAAGATAAAAAGGAGTTAAAAATGTCGTGGCAGATCCCTTATCAAGGCTTAACAGCCAGCCATGTAGTGACAAAAATCCTCTAATTAACGAACATTTTCCTGATAAGCAACTTTTTCTCATCGAATCCTCCTCAATCCCATGGTACGTTGATATTGCTAATTACTTGGTGACAGGAGAAATCCCACCATTTTGGCATGCCACCGACAAGAGGAAATTCTTGCAAAATATGTGGAACTTCTATTGGGACGAGCCTTATCTGTTCAATTACTGCCTTGATCAGTTCATCTGACGTTACATTCCGGATGATGAATTTCAAAGTGTTATACAATTTTGTCATTTGGCTGCATGTGGTAGCCACTTCTCGGCCAAAAAATCCACTACCAAAATTGTAAAATCTGGTTTATATTGGTTGAGTATGTTAAAAAACGTTCATGCATTTTGCATGAGTTGTGATCGTTGTTAATGACTAGGAAAACTGACTAAGCGTAACATGATGCCCCTCAACCCAATCATTGTGATCGAAATTTTCGATTGTTGGGGTATTGGCTTTATGGGCCCATTTCCTAGTTCGTTGGCTATCTATACATTTTTGTGGTAGTAGATTATGTATCGAAGTAGGTTGAAGCTATTCCTACTTGTACCTACGACCATAAAGTGGTGGTCAAGTTCATTATTGAACATATTTTTTCTCGATTTGGAATGCTAAGGGCTATCATCAGTGATGGTGACTCGCATTTCTTCAACAAGCCCTTCGACAATCCAATGAGAAAATATGGTGTTATACATCGAGTTAGTACCACATATCACCCGCAAACAAGCGGTCATGTAGAATTGGCAAATAGGGAGGTAAAGGGTATCTTGGAAAAAATGATCAATCAGAACCGAAAAGACTGGTCTTTAGTCTTTACGATTCATTGATGTATTGTGGGCGTACAAGACCGCTTACAAGACAATTTTGGGTATGTCATCTTACAGATTTGTTTATGGTAAAGCATGCCACTTACTTGTCGAAATTGAACATAAAGCTTATTAGGCCATACGTCAATGCAACGAGTCAATTGATGAAGCCAGATTGCACCGTAAACTTGAATTATGTGAGCTCGAAGAATTCTGGAATGATGCATTTGAGAATGCAAAAATTGTCAAGTCTAAGATGAAAATCTGGCACGACAAGCATATTTCCCGAAAAACTTTTGAGGTCGATGATAAGGTGCTTCTTTACAACTTTTGTTTATACTTATTCCCGTGAAAGCTCAAAACCCAATAGATGGGGCCTTACATAATCCAAGAAACTACCCGATTTGGCATATATATTATTCTTGATCCTCGAACGAATTTGCAATTCAAAGTCAACGGATACTATTTGAATTCATATCACGATAATTTTGATGGAAATTGAGATGAGATGGATCTAAAAAATCCATCATATCCCAATTAACATATTCGAGGAAAGTAGTAATTGTACATAGTTTTCGTTCCTTTATTTTCTTAGTTCATTTCTCTTTGGTTTTCTTCATTCGTGTCATATAAATTCTGTAATTTTAGGTCGTAACATAGAGGACTATGTTAAATTTAAGTTGGGGGTACACCTATTCCATCTTGGAATTTGAAAATAATAATAATAATAATAAAAAATAAAAAATAAATAATAAATAAAATAATAATAATGATAATAATATGATTTTAAATTTGAAATAGGGTGTAATATTAGAAATCTTCAGTTTTGTGTGGTACTCTTAGTCTGTTTTATTTTATTTTTCTTGTTCTTTATTTTAGTAGCATGTGAATTGTTTCAATCGATGTTGTAGTTTTAGTTTTTTCTTTTTGGACTTGAACTTGGGCCTGAGACCAATTTATGATTCAATATCCATGTTTCTATTCGCATTATCTAACATGTCGCATGGATAGATTTCATAGCAATAGAGGATATTTATAATTTTCAATGTTGTTATACTATGATTCTCTGTTGTGTAAAGTATTTTTATTTACAGATTTTATCTTTCGTGTTTACTTGCACATTAGCCATTGGTCATACCAATACGATTCTGGTATGGATTTCTCGTTACCCTTTTTATTACGGTATTTAATTCTTCATGCTATCCCTATTTTAGCTTGATTATGCACACATTTGTGATAGGGAGAAGAACTTGTACACATATGAAAAAGGGTAGAGAGTCTAATCTCGTTTCGGTATATTTGATTCCGACAATTTTAAAAATAAAAACAACTAATTTGAATGCAACTTACAATGGTAGATAACAACTAGTTTCATTTTCTCACTTTTTATGGATTTATGGTTAAAGTAAGCTTAACTTTTTACACTAAAGCTTCGTTCAATATGAATTTGGAACAAACAATGAAACGTATCTCAATTGAAACAAATTGAAAGTATATGAAATCTCGTATGTGAAAGAAAATAACTTATTCCCAACTAGTTTGACGACATGGTGCTATCGCTTAAACATTTTTCTCGATACCATAAGAATGTATAGCTAAATGATTGAAAGGGCCCAACGATGGTATTTGAAAGGAAAAAGTAGAAAAAAAATATAGTTGAATATAAATATATATACACCATCAGAAAATAAGTACTAAGAGTACTAGGAGAGATAGGGAAGAACGAGTCCAAATGACTTCGTATTGACAATCGGCTCATATTTTGAAAAGTAAAAAGTTTAAATATTAAAAGCACTATAATAAAAATTGGTTTTAAGCTTGATCAACATAGAATTCATATACAATCTTTGTGCATTCATTTGGACGTCGTTTTAACGTTATCTCACATTTATATTCAATTGGGTTTTAGTATGGCGAGTCAGGATAACTTTAAATGTATCTCCATAAAAATTAGAAAACGCATGTAGTTTGATTCACTTTGTTAAAGTTGTACTTCATAAAATTATTGTTTTTGTTTTTCAATATGAAATGTTGGTACTCGAACTTATAGTGTTTGTGGGCGTCGCTATGGTAAACCCTTACGAGACTACACTCGTCCATTAGGGACACTTAGGGGTCTAACGGCTTTGTACACATGCTAAATGTATCCGTGAATTCTACGAAAGTGAAATTAGGTTATTTTTTTAGAATAATAATATAGTTTTGTTTTATTTTGAACTTAAATAAAGTACATCTACTTTTTTAGTTGCATTGCTAGGGTCTAGCAACGTCTAAATTGGGGGGTATGATTAATACATAAAAATGTAGATTTTTCATGTCTTATAGTATCCAATTGTGCACTCAAACCTACATTTTATTGTTTAGAATAATTGGTATACTTTTACTTGTTCAATTCTTTGTATATATAGGTTTGCGCTACGAAAACATGCTTTATAATAATGCTTCAAGCTCTAAAACGTATCCGTAGATTCTAAAAAGCTAAACGCAGAAAAATTATCAAAGAAATGGAAAAACTGAAAGGCAAAAAAGAATAAATTACAAAAGATTGGATTGCGAGGACTTGTGGAAAAATTTATTAAGGAATAAAATGCAACAGATTGGATTTCAAAAACTTATTAAATTCAAAAAAAAATTAAAAAGATAAAAATAAAAATACACGTGAATTGGCAATATACACATGAATTGGCACAGCGGCCCAATTTTGTTTTGATAATCATAACATAGTAGTGTGGAAATAACTCCAATTTCACATTTCTTTCTCTTTTTGTATAATTGTAAAATTTTCTTAGACTGTTATTTATTTAAAAAATTGTCAAAAGGGGGCGGCTAGGCCGGCCCCTCATTTATTCGGGAAATTTGATAAAATGACTCTCATAATAAGGGTATTTACCAGAATAACCAAATTTAAATACTTCTTGCAAAAATGACATTTTTGGGTGAAAAAATCTAAAATGCCTTTCACTCATTTTTTCCTTTTTTCCACTCTCTTTTTTCATATTTGCTTTCTCTTTCTCTTTTCTCTCTTCTCTCTCTCTCTCCCTCCATCTATTTTCCCACTTTTTTTTCCCAAATCAATTGGAGAATATGATAGATAATTGAAAAATATATATGCTCCCTTTCTCTTTCTCTTTATATATATATCTTAACACTTTTTTCAGATTTTTAATAATGATATGTGATTTATTGGTTTATTGATGTTAAATTTTAAAAAACATATGACTATTTGAACTCTTTCTAGCAATAATACGATGAATTTAGTAAATTAGAACCATAATTTATCAATTATTTTTCAATATTAAAGTTGAAGATCAGTGAAAAAATAATGAAGAAATTGTGAAGAATAGTTTTTCAAGTTATTCATGCTCTTCGAATTTTTCAAGTTCTTCGCGAGTTCTTTAAGTTTTTCACGAGTTCGTTAAGTTCTTCAAGTTCTTCACAAGTTTTTCATGAGTTTTTCAAGTTTTCACTGTTTTCATTTTTCTTTACCTGAAAAATTGTATTAAATCCATACATACCGTAGATCGAATTTTTGTCATTCCGTATTTTACTAAGTTCATTCTTAAAAAGTTAAAGGACAATGTTTTAAACTTTTAATTGTTGTTATCCTAGATTTTTAGGTGCTGCTTATACAGGAATTATAAAGAAACAAAAACATTCTTAACTTTGGGTTGAGGAAATTCTTATACAAAAACCTTAATTGAAAAATAATATTGGAAGGAGACAAATAAATAATCAAATAAAACTTAAAAATACTTGATAGGAACTAATATTGGAAT
Source organism: Embelia ribes (assembly GCA_001753735.1). NCBI lineage: Eukaryota > Viridiplantae > Streptophyta > Magnoliopsida > Ericales > Primulaceae > Embelia > Embelia ribes. The sequence goes on from MKEJ01001047.1 coordinate 6,268, forward strand.
ATGAGGAAATAAATAAGCAAATAAAACTAAAACTAGGTTACAAAACAGAGCTAATTTGTTTACAGCTAGTAACACAGTCAAGCTTTTTACAATGTTTTGAGGAAACAAATATTTCTTACATATCAAAAATAAATTCAGCATGTAAATCCATCAGACTACCTGAGTGTACAAAAATCAAAATATATATACCACCAAGTAAATATTATTGTATCATAATTCAGTGGTATGATCTGTGCCTTTTTCATTAGCAAATGTAGCCGACAAATCATTTTCGAAGACTTTTTGTAAAATTTCATTTTCCATCTTTTTTTTCTTTTTCTTTTTCTTTTTTTTATCGTTAGTATATATAAAGAAAAATGTAACTGTTGATAATCGCCTCTTTCGGATGATGATAAAACCTCTAATAATATTTTTCTTGAAATATGATGAGTTTTCTCTAATATTTCCTAATTACTAACTTTAAAAATAAAAATAAGAAAAAAAAAAGTTAGGATTGATTTGGTTTTCACATACTCCCACTATCTCTATTTGATAGAAAATATTTCTATTTTTGTCCAAACCAAACTATAGTATAATTTTTTTGTTTAAAATTAGTATTTGTTATTTGCGTGCCAACTCATAATACTCCTTATTTGGTTGGAGAGATCCAAAGAGTGAGAGCGGAGTTCTCGAAGCTGATTGCGGATGGAGACGCTCGATAAGGGTTTAAAAACAAAGCAAATCTAGTTTGCCCAACCACCTTATTGATTTTTTCTTTTTTGCTTTTTTCTTTTTCTTTTTTTGCTACTTATAATATATTGAGACCTAAGTTATCATATAGCGGAACATGGGCCGGAATAAAAATGTGAGGGCATCGTATTTATATATTAAAAATTTATATGAACGGGGAGTAAGAACAAGAGCGAAAGTGAGAACATAAATCGAGATTAGAAATAGAAATGCACCCTCTTCATTCATTCACTCAGATTGGTTAATATTTCTTAATGCTAACAGCATTGGCACCGATGTTCATGAAGAAACTAAATAAAAAAATTATCTTCTTGCACATATCACTTTTCATTAATAAAACTTCAAAAGTCATAAATAAAAAAATATTTACGTAGTATGTGTAAACATTTTCAAAGGTGATATCCCATATTACTAAAGTTCAAACAAAAAAAAAAGTAAGAAATAAATTACTCCGTCTATTGATAAATAATTGTTTGGTTTAACAGCACGTAAAGATTAAGAAAAAGTCTAATAAGTAAGATTTAAAACTTGAATTTGATATAATTTTCAGAAATTGCTCTTATAAACTTTGATTATATTATTATTGACAATAAACATAACGGGAGGATAATTTTGGGTTGAACAAAAATAGAAATGTGTTCGATCAAATAGAGACGATGGGAGTATGTGAAAAATCAAATCAATCATGACTTTCTTTTCTTATTTTTATTTTTGAAGTTAATAATTAAGAAATATTAGAGAAACCCATCATATTTCAAGAAAAATATTTTATTTATATTTATCATCATCAGTTGCACTTGACAAACATAAATAAATGTAAAGAAAATTAAAAATAGTGCATAAATGTGAAGAAAATTAAAAACAGTGAAAAACTTGAATAATTTCAAAAACATGAATAACTTAAATAACTTTAAAACCGTGAAGAACTTGAACAATGTGAAAAGCTTGAAAAACGTGAAGAACTATTATTCACATTTATTTACGATTTGTTCATTATTTTTGTACTGATCTTCAACTTTAATATTGAACAACAATTGACGAATAATAGTTTTAACTTATTAGATCCATCGTATTCTTGTTATAAAGAGTTCAAATAATAATTTTTTTTTTTTGAAATTTAATATCAATAAATCACATGCTATTATTAAAATTTTGAAAAAAATATTGAGATGTATATATAGAGAGAAAGAGAGAGAGAATATATATTTTTTTCAATTGCCCATCATCTTCTCTACTTGATTTGGGAAAATATGAAAGAAATTAAGAGAAATAGAGAGAGGGAGAGAAAGCATGTCTGGGAAAAAAGTGTAGGAAAAAGGAAAAAAGAAAGTGAAAAGTATTTTAAATATTTCACATAACAAAAGGTTATTTTTGCAAGAATTATTAAAATAAGATTATTCTTACAAATATCCCTACTATTGGAGTAATTTTATCAAATTTCCCCACAAAAAGTCCCATGTGTGTCGCTTGTTGAAACCTCAGTGGATTGTTAGTGCTTCAATTGAAACAATAGTGACCAAATTGAAGTTTGGATTAACTATAGTGACTTTAGTATAATTAACCCTTACTAATTGGAATTTTTTTGAACGTTGTGTAATTATAGGGAGAGAAAGGTTTGATTGGAGAGAACTCAAAATGGTAGGCTCTATTATATTAATTTTGGAGAAGTCTCAATCGGTCTGCACAAGGGGCCAAGAGAGCTATTTATATTCATTGGAACTTTAATAAAACTTTTTATTTAATACATTTGCCCAAAAAATAGTCATTTGGCGTCAAAATTTTATCTTGTTGCAGAAAATCTAAAAGTAACTCTTGGGCAACTATTTTATTTTTGGTTGGATTTTTTTTTTTTTTGAAATTTCTGCTTTTTTCCTTGTAGTATATTCACTTGCAAAAGTATTTTTCTCATATTTTCTCCAAAACGAAAAGATAAACGAAAAAAGGATCATGATGGCCACAATTGTAATATAGATCCTTCCTTGGGAGCATTTTTTTCCTAATAAAAAATGATACCTTAAGTGAGACACATCATTGAATTGTATTACTACTATTTTTCTATTTTTAAAAGCTATGTAATTTTTGTAGAATTTCAGCTAGACTAATGTGAAATTAATATGTTGAGTCAGAGGTTTGCTCAAGGGAACTTGATCACCTCCACCATAATTTGGAATTTCACTCAATATCCTTTACTTATCGTAAAACTATTTTATAGTGTAATTTTAGCCCCCAACAATAACTTTGTATGATTTTCACCCTCTTCTTAATAATTTTGATGACTTCAAACCCTTGCCTTTCTATTTTTTTATTTACTAGCAGCAGATGTGCCCAAGCAATACTTGTATACGTAAATTCAGCCATTAAAACATTACAAATTTTACTTTGACGCTTTGAGTAAAATTTCATTGATTGACGATTATATTATGACAATCATAATTTTTCACAGTATTGTTTATTCAATAAAGCACTTCAAAATATAATGATTATGGCAAAAATCTTTTACTTTATAGTCCATAATTTTGAGTGATAAACAAAATAAACTAATAATATTGTGGGAGAGAAAAAATTAACTTACTCCATTGAGCATTTTAATAATAGAACTCAATTTTAGGTATCCGTCAAAATCTTAAAGACGAAAGTTTCCGCAAAAGTTCCAAAATTTGCATCTAATTATTAGCTATTGAAAAATTTTGAACCAAACCATTAATAAATTAAGCACATGCTTTGCAACCATAATGTCATGGGATCATTCAAGGCCGCTAAATATTATAAATTAACATCCACATCAGAATAAAAACTTTTCTCCAACATTTACTCGTGCAAGCTTATTCCCTTTCTAAAATATAATTTACCAAAGTTTATTACAGGTTGCACACTTTCGGATCCTATCCTTGACAATTATTTTAATTTTTTCTTCATAGAATTTAACTAACTAAATATTTATATTAATGAATTAAAATAAAAAAGAGAGCATCAAAGTTCATTCAAAATTTATATATAGAATTTAAATTTTAAACTTTTAAAATCAAACATCAATCAATTATTAATCGAATTGGAAGTGGCTTGTCTGAACTCGTTTCAGTCCTACTTGATGCACGTGTATTCATATTTGAATTTTACAATAATAGGATTGAATAAATACAAAAGATTTATTTTCAATTATCATAATAGCATCTTATTATATTAGATAGTTATCAGCATAGATTTATACCCATATATGGTTGATTACCAATAAATAGATAAATATATTAGCATTTGCTTTTTAAAAATTTACAAATATGATTTTGTATGGTTGAACCTTACAATATATTGAGTGAGATTGATTTGGGAAGTGAAAAAGTAAGAAAGAATTGGTACTTTTAGAATAGACTTAAATATAACTATAAAAGGAAATATGCAAAAGAATTATACAAATAGCTATATATTTACATGTTGTTTGCTGTTCATTTAAAATTTTGATCAATGTACCGTATGTATTTATCCAAGCACAATATCGGTACATGAATATCTTTTTCGTTAATTTATATAATTAATTACATGCTAATATCATGTATAATTGTAAAAATGTGGCATTACATGCATGGATGTAATACTAAGAAAAATTGCAACTTCTCAATTTTTGTACATAGCAGTATATAAGCACGGACGAAAAATCATTTATCCAAATTACACGATGATGAATTTTTCACGTACTTGTTTAGCAGCTGGCATTATATTGTATATATTTAGCTTATCCAGGAAACATATGTAAAAAATGATGTTTACTCTTTGAAATTTAATAGATTCTATAGCTGGAGATATGTATTCATTTAGGAATTAGGATAATTTTCCGATGGATTATAAACTAGGAGAGGATTATTCTAAGTCTGAGTAAATTGCCACAGATAATTCCAATCAATACATTGAAATAAAAAAAACAGAGAAAGCATGGCCATTATTTACAGACATGTATCTATTGGCCTTGTTTGGTGCAATTCCATAACTATTATAGTTATAATGCATTTTACTTAAAAATAAAAAAATGGTATCAATTTAATTATTTCTATAAGAAGTATTAACTCCACAAAGTGTTTCATACATTTTTTCTTACATTTTTTTTTTTTTGTAAAATCACTATACCTAAAATTATAAATTAATTAATTACAACTTGCATATTTTTTGTTAACAAATAGTATTGTATCTTTAAAGATTTATATTGATAATTATCAAAAAAAACAAAACTTAAGCAATTTAAAATAAAAATATCAAAACTTAAGAAATTATAATTTACAATTTTTTACATATATACCAAACTTAACAAAATATTTAAATATCATATTAATTCTCGAAAATATAAATTAGTGTCGCAAGTCAAAATAGGTATATTAAAATTTCTATATGATGTATGTTTAAAATTATAATAAATGATAATCATAACACTTATATTTTTATAAAAAAATATTTGAAATAATTTATTAGTTTTGCTCTTATGTTAATATACAATATTTTATTAAATAGTAAATTTATTAACCATGTGCAAAACTCGTGTACATCTATTAGTACCAATAAAAATATATTTCTGTTTAATTAAAAGTATCACAAATATACATTTTTTAAAATATGAAATTAGATACTATTTCTCATAAAAATACATTTTTCACCAATTTTAAATTACTACCAACTAGTTTTCAAAGCTAACAATGCAAAAAAGTATACTTTTCTTACTTAGAAGTAATACTTAAAAATATATATATAACAAAAAAAATATACTTTTACACTTTTGAAATTTTAAAATCCAAACCGAAGGAGCCCAATATATTGAATTGACTTTAAAAAAAAACAAGAAGAAGTTTTCTGTCTATTAATTTCAATATCACATTTGTTGCATTCTCTGTTATTCCATTTTTTATATCATGGTAATTATACTTTGCCTAGAATGTTTCAAGAACCCAATTTTTGAGAAGGCGAAAACAAAATCCACACAATTCAACAACCATAATTTTTCAACGGGAGGTGTGCTGGGGGGGGGGGGGGGGGGGGGGGGGGGGGGGGGGGGGGGGGGGGGG
>MKEJ01001081.1:0-10116 GCA_001753735.1 Embelia ribes
TCTTCTAATGAATTACAATTAATATAATTTGTTTCAGAGTAATAAAGGTATGACTACAATTACCATGTAGATATTGGTCACTTAGTTTTCCTAAGTTTAGGATTTATTAAGATGTATAAAATAATTAATATGGTTTCGATCAATAGTAAGTTATTGGTATATATATTTCATATTTATTTTAACACGATACTAGAATCTTACAATACTAATTTGTTTTGAACTTGATGTAAAAAGTAATGAAATGAGTTGAATAAATAATATGATGCAGATTTTGTGCCCTCCAAATAATGTGGATCACCACATCGCCATGCTTTGGGAGCAAATGAATAATTCCCGTAATAAAAAATTATTATTGTACAAAACTCATAAAAATGGAACAATTATTGATTATGTCAAACAATTTCGTAACATTTTACAAGTTGAGTTTAATAATTAATTAATGTGAATTAAAAAAAAGACTTATGTATACCAAAAAAAAGAAGATCAAAAAGTAAGAATAGAAAATTTAAAATACAAGATAAATTGAACGATCAAAAAATGATTTTGTATGGTAAATGATTGTTAAGTAGATGAATAGCAAAAACTTAAAATGAAGCTAAAACTTAGAATGAACTTACTTTAACTGGATTTTAGATATCATCATTCAAAATTATTAACAATATTCAATATAAATTGATACGTACATCGCACGTGATTTTCTTCTACTAAAATGAAAAGTGTGAACTTCTAGTTATTCACTTAGTACTTAAGTGGCAATCGGTGGCCGATGAGGGAAAACATGCATGCATAATTCATAACATAGATACACATTTATTGTTATTTATATATAAAGAGGTAAGAATTAAGTCACCGATTCGCGGAGCATGAGCATGAAATCATCGGACCTGTTGTTCAAAAAATGATGAAAGCAGGAACGAAAGCTAGGATTGAGAGCGGAAGCGTCCCATGTACATGAAGAATTTGGTGATTTAGGGTTAGACTTAAAATTACATAAATATGAGGGAAAATAACTCGTTTCAATTAAGGTTCCCATGTGGACGGGCATATTCTGTTTTCAGGCATAAATGAGTGGGCATTTGCTTTGGACCGATAGTTTTGCTATACACCCCATAAATAACTTAAATGACCCTATTATGCATTTTATCACACAAGATACCCATCAATGGAATTTTCACAAATTAAAACAAAATCTCCTAATTCCTATAGTGCACAAAATTAGGGGTGGGCAATCGGTTTATTTGGTTATGAATCGAACCGGTTTGTCTTGAATCAATTGAACCAATCAGTTAATTAATAGAACTAAACTGGTTTAGTAAGAAAACCAAACTGCATTTGAACCGTTTCAGTTCAAACCATTTCGAGTTGTTTCAAACCTACATATTGTTGATTATAATTTTCTAAATTGAGGTCATCACTCATCACAATCAATGGTTTGATACAAATCATGTGTACATAATACATATTTTAAAATTTTATAACGGATTGATATAAATTACAGGTATATAGAATATATGTGTGTGTGTGTAATAGAGAAACTAAAAGAAACAATAAAACAGAACCTAACCAGATAAGACATTCAGATAGGGGAGAGGCAAAATTCGGGTGCCCGACCCGAATTACCCGAAATTTGAATTCGGATTTTTTTCCCTAAAAAATTCGGGTAATTCGGGTTCGAGTTCGGGTAATTCAAATAATTACCCAAAATACTCGAATAATGAAACGACATCGTTTTATGTATATAATTCGAGTTCGGTTCGGGTAATTTGGTTTTTGATTTTAGTCTAAATCGAATTCGGTTTGGTTTAGATTTCTTATTTATAATCTGGGTAGTTCAGGTTCAGGTAATTCAAAATTAATTTCGGGTAATTCGGGTTTGAGAATTTCATTTTGTTTTGGTAATTCGGGTAGAGTATTTCCCGAATTACTTGAATGTTCTCTCCTACTTTCAGACTCAGACGAATAGGAGAGAGGGGGAAAGAGAAAGCAAGAGACTTGAACCAGGAAAGACTGAGAGAGATATGAATAGAAGATGGTGATGAATGAAAATTGAGATTAGGGATGTACATTGGTCAGTTCGATTCCAAACTGAACTGAACTAGACTAAACCAGATGAACCGGATTCTTCAAATTATTAAATCAAACCGACTGAATGATAGGTTCCAAACTGAACCGGTTCGAATCGAATAATCCGGTTCGGTTCGGTCCAAAAACCAAGAAACCTAATTTTAAACAAAAAAAGTATTGAATAAAAATTATAATAAGAATTGGTGGGATAAATGAAGCCAAAAATTAGGGGTATCATCAAATTCGGGCTTTTATCTTAATCCAAAATTTGGTATTTAGTACAAATAAATAACATATTTATTTATGAGTAAAAGTAAAAAATTAGAGGTACCATAAAATATCTGGTGGTGCTGTTGGTGGTGGAGGGGGACCGGTAACACAGTCATGGAAGTAGAGAAAGATATAAATATAGCAGACGTTGGCCTGGTGGTGGGTAGGGTAGCACGATAGTGGAGAGTGAGAGAGCGTGTGCGAGAGCAACCGTTGGCTTGGACTAGGGTGTGGATAAATAAAATAACCCTAATAAGAAAAGAATGCATTTATATTAACACATAAAACCGGTTCGATTTCGATTGAACCAGATATTTTAATATTGAAATCGAAACCAAACCAGTTCATCCTAGGAACCCGAATTTTTTTCCTTTACAAAACCGAACCGAACTGCGAGATGAAAAAAGTAAATCGAACGGGTTCGGTTCAATTCATTTTTCAATTTGACGGGTTATTTGTACACCCTTAATTGAGATTGTGTATGTGGGTTAGGGTTTCAGAAGAGAAATATATATATTATCGGTAATTTTGTAATTTTACATTTCAATTCGGTTTGGTTCAAATTGAACCATTAAATCTCAATCCGTAAACCGAAATAACCAATTTTTTTTAAGTTTAAAAACCGAACCAAACCGTTTGACTGATTTTAGAACTGAACCGAGTTCTATTTGATTGAGTGGCTCGGTACACCAAAAGTTTACCCACCCTATACAAAATAATAGAAACTCTTATAAATAATTTCTCTCCTAATGATTTACCTATTTGATCCTTGAACTGCTAGAACTTATCATAATCTTCCACTTAAAAAATATCATCCACACCGACTACTTCTTCCCTAGTTTACTCTAAAACACCTAAACCTTATCATAATCTTCTACTTAAAAAATATCATCCACAGAGACTACTTCTTCCCTAGTTTACTATAAAACACCTACACCTTTTACCAAGACATAAGTTATTTGCATGGCTTCTATCACATGAAAAATTACCTACAAAATTCAAAAGACATAACCCCCCATGCCCCTTTTGTCATCGACATACTGAATTTCAAACTCATATTTTATGAGAATGCCCCATATTTTTCCTCCATTCGATCTTAGTGGACCCAATAATTAATTAGTGTTGAAAACACTCATATCCTGATAACTCTGCATATGATGATTTCTTCTAATAACTCCTATCTAACCAGTTTTTCTGTACTGGCAATTTGACAATTATGGAATATCATAAATAAACTTTTAGTTGGCAACGAAGTTTTTCACCTACGTAAAGCCTTCCACTAACTAAAATTCTTAATAAAAAATATTCCTTTTAAACATAAATCTTCTAATCCCCCCTCAAAGAATTAATATCTATAAAAATTAAATAGCACCTTACACCCCAGGTTTTGTTAAACTAAACATTGACGGTGTAACCCCTAGTTCTTCTAACTCTGCAGGTGCAGGAGGTATTCTTCGCTCGCACGAAGGAAACTCAATTTTCGAATTTATGCATGATATAGAACAAACCGCAGCCAAATTTCAATCCCTTAAATGGGGGCTCCACTTTTATCTTCAATTCAATTACAAACATGTACTTTTAGATACTGACTCAATTGATCTTATTAATATTTTCCTCGGGAATTCGGGATCATCCTTATTTTGGGTGGTAATTAGCAAGCTCTAAAACCTACTATAAGCCTTTAATTTTGTAATCCTCAATCATGTGTATAGAGAAACAAATGAACGTACGTATATTTTATCCAAATGCACAATTTTTAGGACTTGTCCTATTACTTATACTAGAGCGCCTTTACTTTTTGGAAGGTAGAATATAATATATAATGATAAAGTCGGGTTTAAAACTATTAGAAAGTCCCAGATATCTTGTACTTCACTCCTCTACAGTTAAAATAGTAATATGAAAGACTTGCTATTTTGTCAAAAAAAATCTACAAATCAAGGTTAGCAAAAATAGAGATGAGAACTAGTTATGAAACTAGTAGTGGTGGTAGTTGCTTTTAATTTGTCCTCTTAATTTCTTCTTTGTTTCTGTGTCAAAGTATGTTTCCTCCTCAATCCTCTTTGTTCACTTTTCTCCACTGCACATCCATAAAGAGAGGAAAAAGTTTTTTACTTTGTAAAAATGCTTCAATTCGTTGTCATTGGATTTTTTATTTTAATTTCACTTGTATTTATTGATTTTGGTGCATAGATATGAAAAGAGAAGTATATTGAGGTCTGAGATTACTTTTACATAACCACTTGTGCATTTTTTTCCCTTCCAAATTGTAGCCTAACGTCCTTGATAAATGTCAAAAAAATATATTTTTCTAATCAATTTTGTTTTTTCATGGGGCTTCAATAGAAAGTCTTAAGGGTAATTTTAAAAATGAATCTGATTTTTTAATCATTATTACAAAAATAACCTCACAATTACTTGGTGTGCTCACAATAGTTATTTCTTTTGTCTTTATACAAATAAATTATTTTACCAAACATCACACCACTTCTCACATTAGTTTTTGAAATTTGTTTTCTCAAATATTACAATGCACTTACTTTTATAATTGATTATGGAAATTGTAACATCTCAAAAATTCCTTATTATTTTCTTATTACACTAATATGATTACGTTGTATTTATCATATTAGTAGAGTTGATGCGATGTGGCGTAACAATGTATATATATGTATAGCAAGCATGTACATATATGTGTGTGTGTGTTGAGTAGAGTTTCATTCATGCATTTATGTATGTGTGATTAAGAGGGATAGAGTGTAGTACGTGTGGTGTATTGTACGGTATTTTATACTAGTATATGTGTATGAGTGTGAGTATAATACATGTATTGTTGTTGTTGTTGTTGTTGTTATTATTATTATTATTATTATTATTATATATTAAGTTGGCTCAAAAGTCCACAATGGTAGGTTGAGACAGGGGTCTCCGACTATACGTCTGATGGGTTTGATCGCTAGACAAAGCTTCGGATAAGTTGTGCCAAACTTTGAATTTTTTGCCAAAAATTGAAAATTTAGCTAAGTGTTTTCCCTGTGTCCAGAAGGTATTTAGATAGTGGTCCACCGACAGATAGTAGTCGGACGATCGACTCAAACCCACCGGACAAGTGCGGAAAAGTAGAAAATCACTTTTTTGTCTTTGATTAAAATATCATGGTTATCTCTTTCTTCTTCACTTTACATTGTACGAAAATTGAGGAAAGAGAGAGTGGGGGGAGGGGGTGAAAGCGAGAACCAAACTTTAGGGCAAGGTTTGATCTATCTTCGATTATCGTACGTGAAATTAACGTTCATATTTGGCTTCATCATCTCGTTGTCGTTCTTTGGAGGTAAGTCTTGAAACCTACCTCGTTCATTTCATTTGTCCTGATTTTTGTGTCGGAATCATTTATCGAAATAAACATGATTTTCTTTATCCTCATGTTGTGAGGATCATTTTCATCTATAAGTTCGTTTTGTTCCGTATTTGTTTGTTAGATCAAATTCTAAGTTCAAGGTTCGAGATTTTTGGGTTTTTTGATGTGGGGTATCGGGACGTCAATTAACGAGAAGTGAGGTACAGTAGACTATATGTTCTAACTTAAACTTGAGTATTTGCCGTATGTGATCATGTTTGATATTGTAGTTGAACGTGAAGTAATACATTCGTAGGTATTAATTATATGAGTAAGTGTTTGACATAGGTAACATGATTCATTAACTTGTGTAGTTTAATTCTCATGTTATTCTCATAGTTTATTATTAACATTTTTATCGTATCATGTTTATTATGAGAAAGTAATGTAAATTACATGGGTAATCGAGTATGACATTTATGTTCATGAGTTGGTATAATATCGTTCTTATTGAAAACATGATATAAAAGTGTTGGAAATCAAGTGTGGTTCCATATGTTGTCGGACATTGTATCATGTTTTATAAAAAAGATGCAATGAGAGTTGGAAAGCTTATAGCATGGATTTACCATTTATTTGTCGCAGTGTAGGTGGCAGATAAATTAAGGCTTTGTTTTCATCATTGTGTGGGTAGTTGAATCTAGCAGGCAAGTATGACACCAAATTTTACAAATTTATACAAATCCAAAACTGTGTTGAAGTAGTAGTTGCATTGTGTTGGTGTGGTTGCACGTAATAGAGGCATGCATTGCATACATTAGCAGTTTATTCAGTTTTTTTACATATTCTATGCTCGATCATATTTATACACTTCCATACTCATACATATTTTACATATTGTTTAGTCTCTCGTTTACGTTCTAACATACTGTCTAACCGTTAAATTTTTCCACATTTCTTTTCTTATATCTTGTTATGTAGGCTTAGAAGCGGGTATCGAGCATCACTAGGGATATGATGCTATGTTGTAGATATTTTTGTTGACTATAGTAGGCACGGAGAAGGCGAATACTGTATTTTGATTAAATGTCTTTATATTTTGTTATAGCAGCTATGTACTCTAATAGTGAAGATGTAGTCGTAGTATTAGAAGTGAAAGTATAAATTAATTATTGTCTTTCACGAGACGGATAACATATGTATACCTTACGGTATCATTCATCTTGACAAGCGTATACCTTATAGCATAGTATTGGTAAATAAATATGTTTACTATGTTGTATATATATATATATATTGAGTTAGCGCTGACATTCGTCATTTCTTTATAAAATAGCTTACTTTTCAGTACTTATTTGATTGATGTTGTAGATTGTGAATAGTATCACCCATGTAGTAGAGACTAGATTGTTTTGATAAGATTGCGTTAGAAATGTATTTCTATTTTATTTTCTGTTCAATAATTTTTTTTTTCCTTTTTATTTTTAAACAGGAAAACATATACTCGTTTTTCAGATTTCTCATGATTCGAGACGGGACAAAAATTTTCAAAATTACCAAACTAAGGCTTACTATCATAGCATGAACTAACTATTTTCTGTGTTCTGATGCATCAAAAGAAACAGAAATAATACCTCTGGAATATGACCACAAATATTTATTGTCCCATGAGTACCTCAAATTTGGAAAATAAAAATAATTCACTTCACTAAATGCTTGATGTCTCCCCGTGGGCCATAGTCACGACCTGTTTTATAAATTTAGTTTTTCATTGTTTTTTTTTCGAGTAATGCAACTTCTACCCACAAAATTAATCTGATTTCCTTACTCACTTATGTACCAAAGATAATCTCTGAATATGATTAATTTTATATGTATTGTATTGGTGACTAGAGTTAAGATTTCACTAGGCGTATCAGCGGATAAATGAATCAGATAGATTTTGTAGGTCGGTATAGCTTTACTTTTTTTTTGTTTAAAAAGTTGAATATTATTTGACTATATGAGCATATTATCTATTTTGACCTTCATAAATTGATATTTTAATTAATTTTTTTTTATAATTGAAAATAAATTGAATTATTTGCTCAAACAGCAAAGGGAAATGAAACAACAGAGACGTGTATAATTGCACGAGTGTTTACTATAGATTATATAAATGTTGATGGTACAGAAAATGAGTTGGTACCCAAAATTCTGTTATGCTAAATAGCATATAAATTATGACATGTCTGAGTTAGAATAGTATTGTTTGAATATTATTCCCAACTTGGCCTTAGCTAAATTAATATAGGAAGGACCCTGCATTTGTTCTAGCTAGGACCAAAATACAAATAATTGGTACAGTTCCCACACCATACCTTTTTTTTTTGGGACCGGCATATAACTTTGAGCCCCTAAATTACCATCACCTCATCCTAGAAATAGTGTCTGCTGCCCTTACAACTATGACGTGTCACGAGGAGATCAAAATTAGCTATTTCAATACTTTACCCAATGAATATTCCGATAAAATGGAAATAATGAAAATGAACTTTATCTCCATAGGCCTTTGTGGTCCAAATGCTCTTTGTGCCCATTTAGGGCAGTGATGAATTTGCCTTTCTCAACACTCCTTCACCATGCCCCCTTTTGGTAACATTTATGTATGTATGTATGTATGTATTTATTTACATGGTTTTGGAAATGCTAGATAGCTCTAGCCTATAACCAACTTAATGTTTAGGTTATAAATAAAATAGGTTTAATTTTTCAAATTCTGATCAAATATATGAGTGTTATGTAGTTTCATAGGCTCATTTGGTAACAGTTGATACTCCCTCCGTACCCGTATCTATTATTTGTACTGTATTATAGTCTAATTTTTTTGTTTAAAATTAAACAAATATTTTAGTAACATGTCCTCATTTAATGCATGTTTTCTTAATATATAAGTACAATTTTTCTTATTTCCAATAAAGGCATTTATTAAAAGAAATTGCTATATAATATTTTGACTATATTTATCAAAAAAAATCTTAAATTGTATGAAAAGTTAAATGAATCTGTTTTTTAAGGACGGAAAGAGTAGAAATCAAACTTGTAAACGTCTTAGTAAAAAGTGAAATTTTTATATCTTGGAGGATATCTGATATATTCAAAACTTTGGGGGTAAAGTTTAATTAATCCTACAAGAAATAAAGGGGCCATTGAAAAATTTAAACAGATAAGCACGAAGCTTATATAAAGGTCTTGAATTTAAATTTTTATTTTTCTTTTTCACAAATCACTCTTATATTGTAAAATACTAGTTTGTTGCAAAAGAGAGGAGTATCATGCATTAATAAAAACTTAAGCATATACAAAATTATTTTGAGATTATCTTACGTTGAGTAAAATTTAATTTAAGGATAAAATAGCCTAAAAACACTTAAGAATATGATTTTTTTCAACAAATAAATAAATAAATAATAGCACAAGTTCAATTCCAAATAAGATCTAATGTATAAATAAATAAGAATATTATTGAGATTTATTTGTTAAAATTTTATTGCTAAAAGAAGGAAATCGTGGATCGGAGTAAAAAAAACAATAAAATTAAAACCTATATGAGGTTTATATATTCATTTCACGTTATGGCAAACTTTTTAAGAGCAAAGTGAATCCCAATTAAATTAAATACCCCATACAAATACCAAAATATCTTTTAACTGGCAAACCATTCACTAGTTTTTCAATTTCTTGAAAGATCAATCATATATTTATATGTTACTAGATTTTTGTTTTTTGATATATGATGATATTTCTTTATCTTAATTATTAGGTTTGAAAATAACAAAATAATATTAGAAAGTAAATGGTAATACGATCTTTCACATGTAAGTTAAATTTGAATTTTAACTTGTAATATCCTAAAATATTGAAAAATCTCATGGAGTTTCAAAATTAATATTAATACCAAAGATTTTATTAGCTAAAAACATCTCCGAGAATTTTTTTTTCACAGCTCATAATCTCCATTTACAGTTTTTACTCATACATCTCATATACCAAATATTTTTTGTTGGCTTATCCATTTTGAATTTAAAGTTGTGAGACATTGCATATTTATGTTACTTTATCATATTGAACAATAACTGATATATCATCGTTAACTATATTTGACAAAAGTTAATAAATGTGAAAAAAATTGAAAACAATGCATAAATGTCAAGAAAAATGAAAACGGTAAAAAATTTGAAGAATATGAAGAACGTGAAAAACTTAAAGAATGTGAATAACTGTTCTTCACATTTCTTTAAGATTTTTTCATTATTTTTTCACATATCTTCAACTTTAATATTGAACAATTGACGAATAATGAATCTAACTTACTAGATCCATTATATTCTTGCAAGAAAGAGTTCAAATAATAATATTTTTTTCAAATTTAACATCAATAAATCACATACCATTGTTAAAAATTT